>JASTWL010001665.1:0-27577 GCA_035220575.1 Temnothorax rugatulus | reverse complement strand
GGCAGGAGGTAGAGTAGTTTTCTATCTCCTCGAGTTCGATAGCTGGTAGCGAGATCTCGATGTCTCGCTCACCAGTATTTATGACCCCGATATACGCGATTCCGTCGCGGTTGGTGACGACTGCATCTCCTAAGTAGATGTCGTCGTGTACGTGGATCCGCGGTACGTACCCTTCTTTGATATTCGGGTTTTCTACCTGGATCGGTAACGTAGTTCGCGTCCTCGCGGGGATGGTAAAAGTTCCGAGCGCGTCGTGAGTTTCGGATGACTGAGGCGCATCGGTAGCTGCGTCGGTAACCTTATCATCGTCGGTTATGGAAGTTACCGGGGATATAGTAGATACAGAGGATACAGGGTTTGTTGACGGGGCGTTCTTGCCGATTAATGGAAATGAGGTTCCCTCCCACGTCAGGAGGTTCTGAGTGGCATCTATCACGTAAGCGTCTCGCAGGAAATCTGATCCTAGGATTCCGTCCTGCGAGATCGGGAAATCGTCGGTCACGACTTGGAATTTGACCCGGTGACCTAAGTATTCGGTTTCTATTGCTCCAAGCGTGTCGATTCTCCCGTCCGTAATTCCGGTGATAGTTATGCCCGCGTTTGGCTCTACGTTCCCTAGGGTCGAGAGTTTACTTAATTTTATTATATTCGGCGCGGCCCCGGTATCGATCATAAAAATTATTTCGCCCTTTAATCCTTCCATCGATAATGCCACACTGGGCGCGTGTGAGAATTCCGTCGGGCTCATTATTGCGATTCTGATGGGGGGTCTCGCGTCTCTGACATGGCCCTTATCGGACGGCTGGTTTCCTGGGGGGGGGTCCCGCCCGAGGGTCGTCCGCGGTCCTCGAGGGGATTGGGGAGTTTCCCCGTGCTTGACGCGAGTTGTTATACTGTCTTTTTCGGCACTCCTCGATCTCGTGCCCTACCTTTTTACAGTATCTGCATCCTTGTCGTTTCTGCCAGGGCTTTCGAAACGCGATCTATTTGAGTATTCCGCGCGGCTCCTTTCGGTATTTCCGTATCTTGCTCTGTCTGAATTTTCATAGCGCGGCCTATCTGCATTTTCGTAACGCGACGGGTTCTTGTTTCCGTAGCGACCTCTATTCGATGCGTAGCGGTCGTCGGGTGGGTCCGGGAAGTGTACCTTATGAGGCCCGTATCGTTCTCTATTCGTTTCCATGCGCTCGGGAGAGGATCTAGTGGGAGTGGAATGAGCAAGGGGTCCTCCCGTGCTATATACGTTTCTTTCGAGGCTACGTTCCCTATCGTTCCGGCGAGGGTTTTCGAATCGGGAAGTGTCCAGTTTTTCTTCCTGGGCGAGGATTTTTGCATAATTAAACGCGACAAAAGGGTTAGAATAGTGCTCCGCGCGGAGACGGGTGCGGTAGCTGGGGGGTAATCCTTTGCAAAAATAATGTGCCGTTAGCGCGTCGATCTCGGCGACCGAGCCCGAGAAACCGTGGTCGCGTCGGTCGGCGTCGAGGAGGCCTTGACGGATGTCCTTTACGCGACTTATGTAACTCACGATGTGTTCACCCGGCTTTAAATAGACAGCACTTAATTCGCCGCGGTAGTGGTCGGTCGTTTGGGGCGACCCAAAAGCGAGGTTTAGTATGTCCGAAAGTTGGGTTATTGTTTCGCACGTATCGTCTTCCACTGCATCTATAGCCATACCGTGCAGTTTGTGCAGGAGGGCCCGGGTTAGGTTACGTTCCGCAGCTGGGGGAAGTACTTCTTTGGCGCGCCGGCATGCGCGCAGGAACCGAGACAAAGGAATGTTTTGCCCGTCGAATTGAGGGACGTTTTCGATTGCTTGTTTAAAAGATAGTTGGGGGCCATAATTCTCTGTCGGCGGGTCGCGATGGGGGTATATGGTCGAAGTTTGGGCATCGAAAAAACGCGGGTGTCTTTGTGAAGGCGACGCAGGGACCGTTGAAGGGTCCGTCGGAGGGTCAGAGACGGCTCCAGCCCTTTCGGATTGTCTAAATATTTCGGCGCGTTCCTGTTCTAACCCGGCCCTGATTTTTTCTAAGTCTTCCTGCTTTTTCTCTAATTCCTCCTTCTTCTTTTCCACGGTTTCCATTCGATTCTTATTTCTTCGCGGAGTTTTAGCGTCTTCTCGCTCCTTTTCCCTTTTTTGTTTATGAAGTATCGCGAATTCACGGTCTAATAGTGCTTTCCGTGTTTCGAGCTCTTTCTCGGTTGGAGGCTCACCGGCGTTTGCGCCCGTGGCGCAAGTTCATCGGCATCGCGAATTTCGTATCCCACCGCTGTCACCAAATTTAATGTTACGTCCCGGCGGATCGCGGCCGCAGCGCGGAGCTCGGATCGTTCGCGGGGGACTAGATCGCTTTGTCGGGTCGTTGAACCAAGGGGCTCTACCCGGGGATACCCGCGATCAAGGTATTCGCGATGGGCCGGCTTTCTACCAAACCGTTTTTGCTATATTGATCCTCACGCGTCTGTTAGAGTTATGCGGTTCTTCACGATGATCCAACAGGTAACGTTCGAAAGCCTCTTCTATAGGGGAACACACGCGGCACTCGTACGTGGGGCGATAGTTCGTCAATGATTTTGGAACACGCGGAACACTTATGTAAATCGGTGTTTGAACCGTATTGAATGAAATGCTTGAGCACCCCCTTAAATTCCTGCCGTACCGATCGGTATCCTCCAAAACGGCAATCCTCGCAGATAACGGCACCGGTGGTCTTATTGCGGAAAAGGAACGAGTATACGCAAATTCCGGTCATGAGCCATGTTTTAAGTGGGGAAGGAGCAGGAATTACGCCTATCGGTCGGCGAGTAACCGGGAGTTTAGGACACATTCGCGATCGCGTCGGTCAAGATGTACGCTTTCTCAGTGGGCGTTGATTTGGGAGATAGAGACGATGGTTGGCTCAGGTTCGAGAAAGTGTCGCTCGCCGTTGTTCTCGATGGCGTTAGTAATATCGTGAATTATGTACCTACACGTGGAACAACCTAGCGGTCCCTGCAATTCTCCGATTACCACGTCGCACGAATCGCACTCCTCGACTTGATATTGAAATCCTATGTGCAAATAGTGTCTGAAGATAAGGTCGTATTCGGATCTTTGCTGACTCGGTAAGTCGCGGAAACACTCTTCGCACAAGTAGCGCTGACTAACACGATGGCGGCGGCACGTGGTAAAGACGCAAATGGCGCGACCTAACCAGCTAGAGTACACGCGACGTTGTGTAACTGACATCCAAGAGGGGCCAGTCATACCGTCGGAGGTCGGTAAGAAGGGAACAAACATTTACCATCGGCGGTCGGTAAAGAACCATCGGTCGATAAAGAAACAAACACGTACCATCAGCGGTCGGTAAAGGAACAATATTTACCATCGACGATCGGTAAAACACGTACTATCAGCGGTCGGTAAAAGAACAAATATTTACCATCGGCGGTCGGTAAAGAAACAGCGGTCGATAAAGAAACAAACACTTACCTTGTGGGGGTTAATCGATCTCTAGGGGGTGACTTGCAGTTCCCCAGTGCTCTGGCGTCGCGGCTCCGTAGTGCTGGTGCAAAATCTCAGCGCGTCTCTGTGCGTACCGGGCGCGGCGGGGATCGTCCTTCCTGATGGAATTGATCCACCTCCAAGACGGAATAGACGGTGATTCGGTTTCTCTGATCGGAGTGAGGCGATAGCAGAAACGACGCACCATAAACGCTCGCGATTCTCTTGTTATGAAAATGGCGCGCACACGTTCGATGTTAACAATCCTCGGTTTCGGTTCCGCTTTGCACGCGGACTTCGCGGCGAAGTAATTCTCGTATTCTGTGTCCCCGGTATAGTCGAGTTCAGTACCCAGAACAGGGGAGTAAGGGAGTTCGAAAAGGAAGCGTTTTAATCTGCGAGTGCGGTGTTTTAATCCGCCCTTCCGCGTCTTAGTCATTTATTAGTGATAGTGTATATATGTACGTGGTTGATTCCCGTTGCTGTGGTGATTCGACGTGCCGCTCGTACAGCACTGTCTATCTCCAGATTTTAGCAACTGAAAGCGTGCCGCTCGTACAGCACTGCCTCGTGTGCAGACTTCAACAACCGAAAGCGTGCCGCTCGTACAGCACTGCCTCGTGTGCAGAAGTGAACAAGGGGAAGACCAGTAACACAGACGCTTAGGCGTCGTTTCTTTACAAGGTGATATTCGCCAGGGATGTAGGATGAGAGCAAGGATATTGAATAAATGCAAAGACTAGAGGTATGTAGGTAAAACGATAGTATATTACTAAAGTCTTATACAATGGCAATGTTGGTTACAATTTACTAATATTAATAGCGAAGTACGGTTATAACGAAGTAATCTTAAACTGAATGTGCTTATTGAATATCGAAGGATTATTCTGGAACCAGAGGATGTAGGAGGATATAGGAGTCGTATGGAAATAGAAGTTTCGAGTACTGAGGCTCACCCTGAGTCGTAGGTGATGACACGTCCAAAGAACTGAGACAACTGAGAGCGTCCCTTGGGAAGCTCGTCTTTTATCCCTGTGTGTCAGGAGCGGGGGGTGGTCGAAAGGAAGGGTTAAGGAAAATGAGTGGAAGGTTTGCGTTGGTGTTGCGTCATCGGCTCTGTTTTCTGATTTCTCTTTCGGGTAGTTTATGATGTATGACTCATAGGTTTAGGGAAAGTTTTTCCGGGAGGCTCTGGAAGGATCTGGAAGGGTCGAGAAGGGTCCGGATGTTTACGAGTTGTCCGAGGAAGGGTTCGCTACGGGTGGTCGGAAGGGTTTGAGGATGTGTCTTCGAAAGTTCTCGAAGCGTCGAGATTATGTAATTGTTATACGTATGTCTACCGCTAGTAGTTAGTTATTCTTAGTTAAACTTAAGGTGTGTCGCGCTGAGCTTATACTTAGTGCTTATGTGCTACGTGGGAATGTTGTTATTAGTGATATGGGGTTCGGCCGTTGGTAGGGTCAGTTGATGGTAAGTTCGGCGGTCGGTAAGTTGACCGACTGCGGTTAAGTTCGACTGTAGGTAGATGAATTGTTGTGGGTATGGTCGACAGTCGGTAAGTTCGACTGTCGGTAGGTGAAATTGTTGTTGGTAAGTTCGACTGTCGGTAAGTGAAATTGTTGTTGGTAAGTTTGACTGTCGGTAAGTGAAATTGTTGTTGGTAAATGAAATTGTTGTTGGTAAGTTCGACTGTCGGTAAGTTCGACTGTCGGTAAGTAAAATTGTTGTGGAGTCGTGTAGTTAAGGGTTTTTCGAATTGTTCGGTTTTTCGTGGTGGGGCGGATGTAACAGTAACTTTGCTCTATTACGCGTTTACTTAACCTTAGCGTATATTACCGCAGGAAGTAAACATGGGAACATTGTTAAATGGAAAATAAACTTTTTATTTTATTGTAACGTCCTTACAACATAAACTTAATACTCTTGGACGGTATGTGACTAGGAGTTTTGTTATTTCCTAACCTATTCAGTCTTGTGATTATAACTGGCGCCTGCGCGAAACTTAACCTCTTTATTTATATTTTACTCTGGCGCTTGTCTTATCGTTAATGATTCTTAACCTAATTGCTTAACCTACTAGACGACGGGCCTTCTACCGTCTCCGATGATGGTCTCGCCATCTTGGTCGTCGTCAGTGGAAGTGGCGGAGATCCGCGTACGCAGCCTCGTATGCTGCACTTTCATGGTAACATCGTGACGGCGCAGCATCACTACTTGCACGCCGTTCTCGATGCGCGCCATCTTTGATACCAGCGCCATCGGAATCGGCAATGGCGTCTCCATGCGGCCGTCTCTTGGGCTTGTCCCAGCTGTCGGCTGCAAAGGGAGGGGTACGGGAAAGAACCTCTTCTCTCTCTCTCCGTATTCCCTCCAGCCGGCAACAGTCTGGAGGAATGGTTCGCTACTTCCCAGGCACGCTACCCAGGTTGACGCGACGAGTATTTTTGTTCTCGTTGCGACCTGGTACGCCTATTTCTGGCCCTAGTTCTCGAAGAAATTATCTGCTTCGCTAACTTCCGGGACGTTGGTGCCACGACAACGCGAGTGGGTGCGATCGCTTCGTTATGATCTCCCGAGGTCATCGGTAATCTTTATTTCCCTGTCCGACCTCCCGTTTGCCCGTTCGCGGGGCAATTGTCCGCCGTTGACGGGAGTGGGTGCGCTGGCTTCGTAAGGTCCTCCGGAAGCCGTCGGTATCCTTTGTCACTGAAGAAAATGCCTGGTTCGCTATCTAGCGAACCCGGTGCACTATCGACATGGGGTTTCTTTTATAGTGTCCCAGGTGTTCTGGGTGTCGCTCGCATCGAGAAACTTTTATTTTTCTTTCCATCTCCAAAACTACGCTTTATTTCGCGCCGCGAGTTACGGAATCGTGTTCCACGGTTCACGCTTAACCTCTACGCGAAAGTGGTTTTCCACTTTTGAGAACCTGCTTATTTCACTCGCCCGAGTGTCATTCTAACCTTCAAATTATGTATTGTTAGTCTGCGGAGTGTTTTCTTAACCTATTCGTCCGCTCGTATAGGGAATACATATGGAAACGTGGTTGAACGCAAAATAATCTTTTATTGTTACAAAATTAAACGATTGTGGTCGCCACTACGGCGTACAGTTGATTTATGACTAGGTCCTTAACTTAACTTTGTACTCTGATTGCTAATCCTAGTCAGTATTGCCATAATATCAATGTTATTAACGCACAACATGGCGCTTTGTACTTTTTACTATGTAACTAATCTATAACTACTCGCGGTGGTCCCGCTCGGTTGTCCGTTGTCTTAATTTCGGGCATCCTCTAAGTCTCCGGTTATCTCCTCTCCTGCCGCGCGCCCCTCTGGTACGTCGTCCGGACCCATGCGCAGCATGAGCATCCGCGTGTGCGTCTCACTTACGCGCAGCGTTATAGCACTAGGTCGGCCGATTCCAGCTGTACCTTGGCCACCTTTCTCAACATGGTCGCTTGCGGTGACAATGGCGGCTCCTTGCTGCTGGTAGCTGGGGCGCTTCCAGCTGTCGACTGCAAGGTCCGCGACGACGGCCGACCACTAGGTCGCTAGAGCGCGAACCGGGGGAATTATTCGAGAAGTTGCGACATGAGCGTGTCGTGGGGCATCCCAGGAAGCCGCTTATGAGGTTCGCGACGACGTCCGAACGCGGGGCCGCGAAAACGCGAACCCGGGGAGATATCACGAAATCGCGATAGGAGCGTGTCAAGGACACGCGGGGAAGGCCACCCGCCAAGTCGTGACGAGATATGACATACGGTACGGAACTTGGGAAATCCAAGGTCACTGCGGTCGATGACCTTGCGTGCGTCTTGAGAGAGGTCACCGAAGGCCCATTGTATGATTGGGATGCGATCCGTCGAGCGGTTTGCAATATCGTAAGCCGGAAGCGCCGCAAGGCCGGGAAAGACCAAGCGTGCGAAGCGTGTGACAGGGATGATCATGCGTAAGCCGATATAGTGTAAGCATAGCGCTTTGCCCGAACCAATTGCTCGAGCGTACGATTGAATTAACGATCGAAAGGATCATTCGAGAATTAAGTAAATAGCGAACGATTACACGGGCAAAGCAAAATGCGGATATAGAGAATAAATGTAAAAGCGTATGCGCGAGCGAGCGGAAAAACATGTTTTCGGCGACAAGCGAACATCGCCTATTCAATCGGGAACAATGGGCCATTGTTCGTGCCAGACCGTACCAAGGACGAACACGGCACGATCACGCGCCAGATGTTCGGATGTACTGCGTCGTCGAGTGACGTCAGCGGGGAGTGGGGCGGCGTAGCCGAGGCCTCGAGAGGCAGCCGGGACGTGGATTCGGGAAGTCTTCGGTTGTCTTTGGTAGCGAGCGGTCGATCCGAGATACACTCTCTCCCGGAATTAACGAAAAGGGAGTCTGAAACAAAAAAGAACTTACAAGGGGTGGTCACGACGTTGTCATCCCGGATTTGGCTAAAATTTTACGTACGTGCAGTGCTTAAAAAGAAACTCTTATGGACCAAGCCATAGAATGCACTTCTCAAGCATCTTCGAGAAAAAGCGATTTGAATATTTACGTGCATCACTAGTAGCTTGACAGTTTACGAGTCTTCAATCGAAAGCGTGGCGCAGCGGGTAGCGCGCCAGCTTCATAAGCGCGAGATCGCTGGTTCGAGTCTCGCTGCTGGCTCTTTTTTTTATGTTTCTTTATATATTCAATGTTTATGCTCTGATTTCCTGCGACTCCGGAGCTATGCGTTCTGTTTTTTCTTCTTTTAACGGGAGTGAGAGAGAAAGAGAGATTTTCATACTTCATACTTCTATTCCTTTTTTCAATCCTTTTCAAAGAGTGATCGGTAGAGAATACTGGTTGGAAAAGGTGGTAATTATGTACTTTAGGGGAGGCACCTCCGATGATTTGACCTTGACATATGTTGTCAAGGTCACCCTCCTGAGTGACCTTCGGAAGGTTTTAGCCGTCGCTCGTTATTCGTTAAAAAGTTATTAACAAAAAAAGTTTCGAAAATATAGCAGTTATTTTAAGTATTGTTACATCCGCCCCACCACGAAAAACCGAACAATTCGAAAAACCCTTAACAACACGACTCCACAACAATTTCACTTACCGACAGTCGAACTTACCAACAACAATTTCATTTACCAACAACAATTTCACTTACCGACAGTCAAACTTACCAACAACAATTTCACTTACCAACAACAATTTCACCTACCGACAGTCGAACTTACCGACTGTCGACCATACCCACAACAATTCATCTACCTACAGTCGAACTTAAACGCAGTCGGTCAACTTACCGACCGCCGAACTTACCATCAACTGACCCTACCAACGGCCGAACCCCATATCACTAATAACAACATTCCCACGTAGCACATAAGCACTAAGTATAAGCTCACGCGACACACCTTAAGTTTAACTAAGAATAACTAACTACTAGCGGTAGACATACGTATAACAATTACATAATCTCGACGCTTCGAGAACTTTCGAAAACACATCCTCAACCCTTCCGACCACCCGTAGCGAACCCTTCCTCGGACAACTCGTAAACATCCGGACCCTTCTCGACCCTTCCAGATCCTTCCAGAGCCTCCCGGAAAAACTTTCCCTAAACCTATGAGTCATACATCATAAAACTACCCGAAAGAGAAATCAGAAAACAGAGCCGATGACGCAACACCAACGCAAACCTTCATTTTCCTTAACCCTTCCTTTCGACCACCCCCGCTCCTGACACACAGGGATAAAAGGACGAGCTTCCCAAGGGACGCTCTCAGTTGTCTCAGTTCTTTGGACGTGTCATCACCCACGACTCAGGGTGAGCCTCAGTACTCGAAACTTCTATTTCCACACGACTCCTATATCCTCCTACATCCTCTGGTTCCAGAATAATCCTTCGATATTCAATAAGCACATTCAGTTTAAGATTACTTCGTTATAACCGTACTTCGCTATTAATATTAGTAAATTGTAACCAACATTGCCATTGTATAAGACTTTAGTAATATACTATCGTTTTACCTACATACCTCTAGTCTTTGCATTTATTCAATATCCTTGCTCTCATCCTACATCCCTGGCGAATATCACCTTGTAAAGAAACGACGCCTAAGCGTCTGTGTTACTGGTCTTCCCCTTGTTCACTTCTGCACACGAGGCAGTGCTGTACGAGCGGCACGCTTTCGGTTATTGAAGTCTGCACACGAGGCAGTGCTGTACGAGCGGCACGCTTTCAGTTGCTAAAATCTGGAGATAGACAGTGCTGTACGAGCGGCACGTCGAATCACCACAGCAACGGGAATCAACCACGTATATACACACTATCACTAATAAATGACTAAGACGCGGAAGGGCGGATTAAAACACCGCAGTCGCAGATTAAAACGCTTCCTTTTCGAACTCCCTTACTCCCCTGTTCTGGGTACTGAACTCGACTACACCGGGGACACAGAATACGAGAATTACTTCGCCGCGAAGTCCGCGTGCAAAGCGGAACCGAAACCGAGGATTGTTAACATCGAACGTGTGCGCGCCATTTTCATAACAAGAGAATCGCGAGCGTTTATGGTGCGTCGTTTCTGCTATCGCCTCACTCCGATCAGAGAAACCGAATCACCGTCTATTCCGTCTTGGAGGTGGATCAATTCCATCAGGAAGGACGATCCCCGCCGCGCCCGGTACGCACAGAGACGCGCTGAGATTTTGCACCAGCACTACGGAGCCGCGACGCCAGAGCACTGGGGAACTGCAAGTCACCCCCTAGAGATCGATTAACCCCCACAAGGTAAATATTTGTTCTTTTACCGACCGCTGATGGTACGTGTTTTACCGACCGTTGATGGTAAATATTGTTTCTTTACCGACCGCTGATGGTACGTGTTTCCCTTTTTACCGACCTCCGACGGCATGACTGGCCCCTCTTGGATGTCAGTTACACAACGTCGTGTGTACTCTAGCTGGTTAGGTCGCGCCATTTGCGTCTTTACCACGTGCCGCCGCCATCGTGTTAGTCAGCGCTACTTGTGCGAAGAGTGTTTCCGCGACTTACCGACTCAGCAAAGATCCGAATATGACCTTATCTTCAGACACTATTTGCACATAGGATTTCAATATCAAGTCGAGGAGTGCGATTCATGCGACGTAGTAATCGGCGACTTACAGGGACCGCTAGGTTGTTCCACGTGTAGGTACATAATTCACGATATTACTAACGCCATCGAGAACAACGGCGAGCGACACTTTCTCGAACCTGAGCCAACCATCGTCTCTATTTCCCAAATCAACGCCCACTAAGAAAGCGTACATCTTGACCGACGCAATCGCGAATGTGTCCTAACCTCCCGGTTACCCGCCGACCGATAGGCGTAATTCCTGCTCCCACCCCACTTAAAACATGGCTCATGACCGGAATTTGCGTATACTCGTTCCTTTTCCGCAATAAGACCACCGGTGCCGTTATCTGCGAGGATTGCCGTTTTGGAGAATACCGATCGGCACGGCAGGAATTTAAGGGGGTGCTCAAGCATTTCATTCAATACGGTTCAAACACCGATTTACATAAGTGTTCCGCGTGTTTCAAAATCATTGATGACTATCGCCCCACGTACGAGTGCCGCGTGTGTTCCCCTATAGAGGAAGCTTTCGAACGTTACCTGTTGGATCATCGTGAAGAACCGCATAACTCTAATAGACGCGTGAGGATCAATATAGCGAAAACGGTTTGGTAGAAGGCCGGCCCATCGCGAATACCTTGATCGCGGGTATCCCCGGGTAGAACCCCTTGGTTCAACGACCCGACAAAGCGATCTAGTCCCCCGCGAACGATCCGAGCTCCGCGCTGCGGCCGCGATCCGCCGGGACGTAACAGTATTGAGAGGCATAAACGACTAATATTACGTCTTTTTGTTAAAGCAGAGAATTCTTTATCATAGGTTAGTGACGCGCTTTAAACACTTAAATACTTTTAAAGCGCGTCACTAATCTACATAGGTTAGTGACGCGCTTTAAAAGTATTTAAGTGTTTAAAGCGCGTCAACTAACCTATGTAGGTTAGTGACGCGCTTTGAAAGTATTTAACTGTTTAAAGCGCGTCAACTAAGCTATGTAGGTTAGTTGACGCGCTTTAAACACTTAAATGCTTTTCAAGCGCGTCACTAACCTATGTAGATTAGTGACGCGCTTTAAAAGTATTTACGTGTTTAAAGCGCGTCACTAACCTATAATAAAGTATTCTCTGCTTTAACAAAAAGACTTCAATTTATCAACAATTTACTGCTTTAAATGTTGTGTTTTGGTAAAGTAGCGATTTTCACGCGAAACGAGGTATTCTCTGCTTTAACGAAAAGACTTCAATTTATCAACAATTTACTGCTTTAAATGTTGTGTTTTGATAAAGCGGCAACTTTCACGCAAAACGAGATATTCTCTACTTAAAAAAAAAAGACGTAATATTAGTCGTTTATGCCTGTCAATACTTAAAATAACTGCTATATTTTCGAAACTTTTTTTGTTAATAACTTTTTAACGAATAACGAGCGACGGCTAAAACCTTCCGAAGGTCACTCAGGAGGGTGACCTTGACAATGTCAAGGTCAAGGTCATCGGAGGTGCCTCCCCTAAAGTACATAATTACCCGCGATATTTATTACTTATTAATTGTCAGAAGACGATGAATCAGTACATGAATCGGGATGATATTCATCGTAAAAACATGGAAAACAATACGTCATAAAACATCGTGCGCATCGTATAAAAGCTGCTTTTTTACAAGCACAAGGATTTTTGAGAATGTCAGTGGGGAAACATACTTCATTTACGTTCATGTAAACTTCGGTATTTATGCATAAAAGCGCCGTCCTCTCCGATGACCTTGACCTTGACATATGTTGTCAAGGTCACCCTCCTGAATGACCTTCAGAAGGTTTTAGCAGTCGGTCATTGTTTATTAAAAAGTTATAAACAAAAAAAGTTTGAAAAATATAGCAGCTATTTTTAGTATTGAAAGGCATAAATGACTAAAAAATAGTTCACGCATACACTTTTCATGCGAGACGAGTTGTCACATGGGTTCGTGGCGCGCTTTACAAGCTCTGTTTGTTTACGTTTGAAATTCTTCATATATTTCCATGCGCCCGGACTCAAATAGTTTTGAAGATACAGGCTAAGAAAGAATAAAAATAATAAATACAAAAATAAACGTTTAATCGTGATTTATTCAACACTATCATTAGGAATCTCAAAGATTTGAGCCTAGATTTGCATAAATACCAAGAGAGACGAAGAGAGATAATAGGAGAAGCGTTAAGGGAGAAGGAGGGAAAAAGAAGAAGGAGGTAAGTTTGTAAGACAGTAAGAATAATCTCTATTTTATTTAGAGTAGAAGGTAGAGAAGGAAAGAAGAAAGACAGCAGATGCAGGAAGGAGAGAGCCAAAAAAAGAGAGGAGCTATGTCATGATGGAGGGAGACAGAGGAGTACTGGTTAGAGAAGCTAAAGGAGACGACCAGAAAGGTGCAGAAGGGAAAAGGGAAGGAAGGGAATTAAGTTTGTGAAGTCGCACAATGGCCAGGTTGAGGAAATAAATTAAATGTAAAGGATTGGGTACGTCTCTGTAAAACGTCATCCCAAAAAAACCGATGAGGTATCTTTGTACCTAAAAAAAAACCGATGAGATATCTTTGTACCTAAAAAAAACCCGATGGTATGTTTGTATCTCAAAAAATCTATGAAGTATCTCTGTACCTAAAAATACCGATGAGGTATTTTTATACTTCTAAAAAACCGATGTGGTATGTTTGTATTTTCACAAAAATAAATGAAATCTATAAATTGCGCCAATTAAAAAATGAATATATATTTTTCGGAAAATAACTGTTGTATTATTTTTAAAAAATATCTTTGTATTTAAGGGGATTCTATAGTGGCAGTAGTTACCGACATTTTTTTTTTTTTAAAGAAATCTTTGAATTGGCTTTACAGAATGCAAAATCCTTTTACAGAATTAAAGTACGCACAAAAATCTACGCTGAGACACAGGATTTTATATCAGAAACAAAAAAAAATTAAAAATTTGGGCACATACAGCTGTCACCTGACGACAATATTTGCTTAAACAAAAATACTGCAGTCTATATATACAAAATGATTGTAAGCTAGTGTAGGGACAACATGTAGGAACAATATCGTGCAAATAGAACCAAGATTCAATGCCTAGAAAAAAAGATTTTTATAAAAAAAGGTGTATATCCAGAGGCACATGCAAATTGACAGGATGAGCAGTAAGTTGCGTGTAGCTGTAGTTGCCGGATCTTTTGAGAGATGGCGCTGCAGTCGCTGCAATCTGCAAGGACAGAAGGTATCTCGTTAGACAAGGGTAGATATATCGCACAGATGTCTCGTTAGACAAGGACAGATATATCATACAGATGTCTCGTTAGACGAGGACAAATATATCGTACAGATGTCTCGTTAGATATGCCCTGCGATCCGGTTCACGCTCACAGCGCTTATACTTCCGACATTGCATATATATGTACATATTCAGTACTTGATATACATATAAGCGTGCGTGTGCGTGTGTGTGTGTGTGTGTACATATATATATATATATGTGCTCGTGCAAACATAGTATATATAGTATAACGGCATCCTCTCCGGATCCTTTAGAATTTTTCAAATTTTGTGTATTTTGTGTTGTAAATAAGATTCTGAGAGGGAAAATTGTCGCCCATGTTCTATTCTACTTTTATAACTTCAATATAGTATCCCGGGAAAAAATGGAAGAGATCTGAATAGACTTGAGCAGATCTCATCAGATCCGATCCACTCAGATCTGGTTTGATCAAAATATTGGCCTATCTGATTAGATTCAATCAGACATGAGTAGATCTGATCCGATCTTAGCGGACAGAGTCAGATATGTAACGAGAATAATCTATTATATCTGCTCAGATTCAATCAGACATGAGTAGATCTGATCCGATCCGGTGTCCATCCACTACAGAAAATTGTTGTTTTCAAATGTTATTTTGAAGTGAAACTTCTTTAGGCACGGTAGTGAGTTCGATTCGCGACACGAAAAAGCGTCACGAATTTTGCGACACAAAAAGTGTAACGAAAATTCGACCAATAGGCGTACGGCATTGGCGAGACGGCTTCTTCTTTTGGCACGGTAGTAAGTTCGATTTTGCGACACGAAAAAGCGTCACGAATTTTGCGACACGAAAAGTTATGGCAAAGCCCTTGCCTTCAGAAGTTTCACTTCTAACGCGCGTGGCGACCACGCGTTCATTTTTTTTTGTGCCGGTGTAATCGCAGTGTAATACTTAACTAACTGTAAATAATTCTTAGCCTACTGAGCTACATCACCGTTCGAAGGCTAGACAAATACATACAGGGATCTTGTCGTTATATTAACACATATTATATATGTGATTAATAATTATATAATTAACATCCATTATTGCTCGATTATTGGCCTTTCCCTTATTATTGTTATATTTATACGAGCGTGCTAGTTTATTTAATTTATTCTCACATGATATATTTCTTTTTACATGGTCTAATTTCATTCGATAACAAATCTACGCTATTTATTATATGAGTTACTTGTAAAAATATGACAATTCAAAACCTCAAATGCATTATTTTAGTATTATTCATTAAATATGCAATGTTTTTTAAAAATAAAATGCTAGGCTTAATATATTAGAGAAATCTAATTGTTTATACCCAAGTAGCAAAATGACGTCACAATGACGGTAAATTTTGGTCACAAAATGACCAATCAGACGTCCTAAATAGGTCTCGTGAGACCCGAAAATGACGTCGATATATCACATCCACACGACGTCATTTTCTGACGTCTTATTGACGGCCAATATACGACATACCGGTTTCTAGAAATGTTTTTTATAAAATTAAAATGTTAAAATGTCCAGGACTTCCGGTTGGGTATAGAAGGCAGGTGGATGCTCCCGGAAAAAGGAGCAAAAAATTGAAAGGAATAATGGAGTGAAAACAGAACAATGTGAGGAAAGAAGGAAGATATATAAAAGAAGGTCGGAAGAAAACGAGAACATGGAGGAAGAACCAAAGACGTAAAGGACTCGGACAACACAGAATAGAAGCAATCCAAAGAAAGTGAGGTTATGACGAGATCAAGAAGGAAGACGAGGGAGAGGGGAAAGTCGCCAAGGAAGAAGCCGAAAACGGCGAACATACAAGGAATGATGAGGCGAGATGGCGTGGAAGTAAGAACCGGGATGGCTCTGGATGGTGGCAGCAGTGGTCCCTAGCTAAGGCCGAAACGGTGTGGGGTGCCGGCCTCTTCAAAAGAGTGGGTTGGCACCACCGCATGGCGTCGAGGCGAAGCATGGGACAGGCGGTAGTAGAGGGCGTGAAGATAGCCATGAGCCGGTACCCGAACAAGACGAAGCGAGGGATAGGTGGCGACATGAGGCGGAACAGAGTGAACAAGCGGCGAGAGGAGAGAGCAGAGGGCGCAGTACAGGACCGAAGATCGAGACACAATAAGTAGTTGGCACACCTGAAAAACGTGAGTGCGAAGCGTTAGCACAAAGACGGAGAAGTAAGAGGTGATAAGTTTGCAGCAGTAGCTAGGAAATATATACTTCTACCATCAGGTACAATTGCGGAGGTCGGGGGGGCCGCGTACCCGCGGGGGGAACGCCATAAGAGATGGGCGAGGGGGGCACGGGACGGGCAGGTGGTGGGGGGAGCAGGAGTGGGGGGAAGTTGACTTCTGCACTCGGGTACTCTCGAGGGGTTCGGGAAGGGGAGAGGATAAGGTCCCGCGTTATCGACGGTAGCGTCGTCGATCGCGGCGGGGCGCGTACTGTCCGTGCGCGTCGTCGCGCGCTTCTTCGTCCTCGCGGGCCGGACGCGGTTTCCCGGTCCCCCGTCCCCAACGGCGAAAATCGCGATTCCTCCCCGAAAGGGGGAGCGTCGATCGCGTTATCGACCGCGCAGGGAAATCAAACGTTTTATTTTCTTCGAAAGAGGAGCGAACGCGTTCGAACGTGTTCAAGGTCGTTCTTTTTTCGACGCATCGCGTTCGAACGCGTTCAAGGTCGTTCTTTTCGCGGGATCCCGATTACCTTTCTTTGTTCCTCGTTGTTTCGGTTCGAGGGTCGTTTCAATCTGTCTCTTCGCGTATCGCGGATGACGCAATCGCGGTGATCGTGGAGTAAGCGGAGCGCGGGGGATCGTATCGAGATATGTATAGGTACAGATCAGGAAGGAGGGGGAAAGAAAGAGAGAGAGAACACGCAGATGAGATTTCCGCGTGCGAGCGGTCTTTTTTTATTGTGACGGGATAAAAAATATACACGTCGACGTGCGCATTACATTTTTTGTGTATTTATATATAAAATATATAATATGTTTGTCGTGACATTAGGATCTGAAACAGAGTGCGGCAATCTCGCAATCGATAATGTTGTTGGGATCAAAATGTTCGCTCTTCCGTATCGCATTCTTGACCGAAGTTCCCGTCTTGCACGCGTTGTGGGCTATCTCCCAATAGCGGGAAAATTTCGCGTCGACCTCCTCGGTTGCGGAGCTCAGCGCCGATACGACACGATCGACGCAAAATTGGAAATCGTATAGCAGATACACGGTGGTGAGCGACATTGCCAGACGAGTCGCGTTGGGTAGCTCCATACGCAAGATCGGTAGGTTGTTTAACAATCCGAATCGCAGCGTCAGGTCTCCGATCGATATCGGCGCGGGGGAGCGGGTTCCGGGCTCGACGAGGTTGGATCGCAGACTCTCCAATACGTCGTGTTAGCGCTCGACCAGTCCTTTCCACATGTCGACCGTCAGACAGATCTCCTTGCCTTGCTTATCTCCCAGGGCGATATCCACGTACGAAGGCGAGGGTATACCGTACCACGGTGACTTGATCGTGATACCAATGGTTAAGTATTTGTAGCCAGTCGTCGTCAGCGGATAACGCGTCGTCAGGACGCGCACCGGAGCCATGACGATGATCTTGCAAATAACGTCGTTGGGTGGTGAGAGCTGGGAACGGGACCTCTGACGATGATAATTATGTTCACGATGATCGTCCGTCGATTCGATCCTGCGTCTCTTGCCGTTTTCGTTCACCTCCGATTCCATCTCGCGAGGAGAAAGATCCCTCGGCGCGGATCGATCGGTCAGCGTCGAGAACATTTCGCGCTGTGGTATATCGTTCGTTTTTCTATTCTTTCCAACGCGTCGTATTCGGCTGACGATGCGGCACTGACGCTTTGGGCGGCACACATCGGTATAAGTACAAAGAGTTCTTACTTATATCGCGCGATGTGTGGTGTGGTGTCACGTCTTGCGACACAGTCACCAGCAGGTTTTCGCCGCATAAAATTTTTCTTTTCCTTTGCCTTGCTGCACAGCACCTGAAAACAATATTAAAATATAATATCAGTGTCTAACCTAACCATTAGAAACTGTCACAGCACACGCATAACGTAAAACAGCTGTCGAGTTAAAACGCGTTCGTAAAACAGATGATGAATTAACCAGGTCTTAAGCCGCCGCCTAGTAACAAGGCCTAACTTCATGAATGAACTCGAGAATTTTGGACAAATGATTATTGAACCGTTAAATTCTTCCAAATTATCCTTGCAATCGATTGTTTATTACTATTTATTGCTGATATAGTTATCGCGAGATTTTCATGTAATATAAATGCATTTTGATCTACGGATCTAACGGAAAGCGGAGTATGCTCGACATAGACGCGTTAATAATATTAAATTAAAAAGAAAATCGATTAAATAAAAATAAACTAACTATAGAAGCATAATCTTTCACTCCTAAAGAACATTATTACAATAAATGATAATTGTTCCACGATACCCTCACTATGCATAATTGTTATAAACAATTGAAAGTTTATTATCGGACCAAACTAATATGACTATTGAAGACACCATGAAAGGTTAACCAACTTTCGTAAATAAATTATTTTCCTATCTCTCAAAAGAAGCTAATTAACAATAAAATTTAATATAAAATTAGTTATAAAAATAATTAATAAACCCACTATGATTACTCAGCAGAGCATGTCAATTAATCCTACAAAAACTCTCACTTCATATCTTTTCTCAATTCTGAGATATAAATAAAAAGTACGGAAATCCATAAAACACGAAAATTTTAGACACCCTAAAATAAAGTCCTTTACCGTCTGAATACGACAAAAGAAACCCCATCTCTCTATCTCTTACCGTTTTTGAGTTATGAATTATTAAAGTTTTATGTCCGCCATTTTAGACTTTTTACCATTTGAACTTAGGAAGACCAAATCACTTTTATATTAATATTCTTGGTCTTTTATACATTTTGGCTATAATGAATTTCATTTTAGAACGAAAATTTTGCCATCTAATTATTATGCTAAAAATGTAATCTTTCGTGTTCTTAAACATCAATAGCGTTAACCCCGATTTTTTATCTAAATTAATTAAACTAATAAACGAAATTGAAATTTAAATGTTCGTTTCATGAATCTGAGAGACAGACTTATGCGACACACGTTAAAACAAGGATAGCTTAATACATTTGCCCTATGCATTAGCATTAAATTAGCATACGGAGAGCCTTATGTAAATTACAATGAGTAAGACGAAGACAGACTTGTCACATACAATGAATAAGACGAGGATAGCCAATAAGACTCACAATAAAATTTAAAATAAAAATGAAAACAAATAGTTGAAGATAAAACAATTATAGAACTGTATTCTTTTACAATTATGGAAGACTACTACATGAAAATAACAATTACTTCATTAACATTTTTAAAGAACAATTGTTATAAACAATTGAAATAATATCATCACCCACCTTAACTAATCATATGGTCAAAATCACCTTAAGGAATTAATTAACTTTCATATATAAAATATTTTCATATCTCTTAAAATAAATTAATTAACAACAAAAATTAATAACAATATAAAAACTAAAGGAAAGCAACCAAAACGGTATAGTCACGTATAGGGAATAACAGTTAGAATCATTTGATGGAAAAACATTTACTCAATAATTGTTTAACTCACTTTTATAAACAATTTTAAATAAATTATTAATCATACCAACCAATATTTTTGACTTCTACCCCGGATCACGTATAACAACATTTATATAAGATAAATCCTTGTTACTCCATTAATAAAGGCTACACAAAATTCTAAAGAGAAATACACCCGGTATAAGACCACAGACCCGAAAACTGCCCTGTAACATACCTATATATGTATATGAACGGGCAGATTGCAGGTCACTAGAATTCAGATTTTAATATCTCAAAAATAACAATAGATAAAATTCTCTTCTTGGATCCCCCAATAACTTGAAACATTTTCCTTGGGAATAATATATAAAACGTAATTTTTACCAAACTCCTATACCTAATTAATCGTATGAATACATATTTCTGTTTGTGCCAGAACACCCCATAATAAGAACTCATTCTGGTATAATTGAATACTGAATCTGTAGATATACTTTACATAAATAATTTCATGAAAGGCATCATAATGTTTATTTTTGCAATTGTTCATTTACTAAATATTTATAATAATAAAACAAAATGTCATATAAAGAAAATAATTTTATTGTAGAATCAAAATCACGTAATTAAAGAGAACCTAATAATATTAACATATAAATAAAAAAGTGACAAATTATATAACGAATAATTTGTTATTAACAAATAAACATATCAACAATAAAGTTTTATAACACCATATTATAGCCCAATAAAAACCTTACAAAATCCTTTATATATCCCCCTATCAAATTCCTAACCATTTACGAAATATAAAAATAAAAATAATATTTTACAAATATTTTAATCCCACTGATCAGCTATACTAATAAAAATCCTGTCAAGCACTACCTGCATGAAATATTATTAACATAATATTAGAATCACTATTATTATCACTAACAACACTTTTATTATTATCATTATTATTTGCTATCTACATATACTAAAATCAATGTTAGAATCGATCGTCAAGCGCCGAAACGTTACTTACGAACCTGAGAAAGATAAATTGTATCGCTTGTTATGAAGAAACACGAATCTGAGCGAGATGCGGATAGCGCATAAGCCTATAGGAGAGAGAGAGAGAAAGACATATATGCCATAATGTCTGTAAGACAAGGAGAGCAATACTTTTCACACTTTAGACATACTATTAATAATTTTAATTGTATAATTGAATTATTTTACTTTATGTAAAGTATGTCTAAGGTGAATATAATAATAATTACATACATATTTTCACATTTCAGAATCGAATTATTAAAGATTCCTTATATTGAGTCTTATACTATTTCATGATAAAACTCCGTACCGCTCTCATTGTAAAATCATTATTAAAATAAGGAATAGAAATAAGAGTCAGATGAATCACAGTATAACTCATGCGAGTGTAATCTAGTCCGAGCATAAAATAGAACCATATATGGGCATGTCGAGGCGAAGCGAGCCGCATGACCAAATAAGGCAAGGAATTCAGAGACACCGCCCTATGACTCATTGCGATTTACCCCCACTACTATTTCCAGAAATGTATAAAAGCGTAAAATTTCACCTCTCAGCGGAGAAAGTGAAGCGAGCCGAGAAGGCGACCATATCTTGAACCCGTTTCACCCTTCCATAAAAACACTTGTACCGAAGTTCCGAAATAAAGACCACACTCTGGAGAAAAGAGTTAAACGTATCATTGAATACTTACCTGATACCTTGATCGACATCAAGGAGCCACAGCCCACATCGCCGAGAAGTCAGCTAATTATCCTGGGATTTCACTCCCTTAACCAGCAGAAGAAGGACCCATCAACAGACGTTCCGTCGGATCGAGCGATCGCATCACCCGGACGTCACAGTGGTGTGGTGTGGTGTGGGGATTAGCGCAGTTCCCCTACTTCCTTTGGTCGGAAAGCCGAACGCCGTCCTCGTCGTCGTCCAAATCGCTCGTCGGTGACGTTAAATCGCTGACGCGTACGAATCGACCGAGAAGATCGCGCAACTGTTGCAACAGTTCGTCCTTAGGGCAGACGATATTCAGTATCCGCAGATCGAATTTACCAGCCGCCGTGACGGTCCTCGTAAATTCGTTGAATCTGTAGTACTGCGTCCGAGTGGTGAAGTACAGATTACCGTCGATGTATCGGAAGATCGACGTAACACCGATCGGTATTCCGAGAAACGTCGCTTCGAGAGGCGTAAATCTGGCAACTCTGTGGTCACATTCGTTTATCTCGCCCACCGAGTTACCGTTGAACAACACGAAGGAACGTCCTCTGTGGGTGTTCACAGCTCCGTTGATCTTCGTCTTTGCGGGAAATCCGAGTTTCTGCAAGGTTTTCGGCCAATCAGAGTAAATTCCGGATATTGAACCATGTACACCAAATTATTCGCGAACACCACGATATCACCGGACGGCGATTAATAGGCGGCGGTTACGCGCGTGTAATTGTCGTGAAGAAAGCTCATGTGATTTGACAGAGCTAAAGGTCCATTGTACGTTCTACCGTCCAGATCGATCACCCAAACGTAATGCTTGTACGAGATGTATATTCGATTGTCCAAAATCAATATCGCGTTCACGCGATCAAGGGCGCACAGATCCGGCGACGGCGGTGGCGGCGGCGGCGCCGGCGTCTGCGTGGGATCGTTTGCCATTTTTTCGCCGTACAAACGTTGAATGTCAACGATGTCGTATCTGTCGAGCTTAACCGGATATTGCTTGTCGGGCGTGAACGCGAACATCATCGAAGTCCTGCGGTTATTGTGCAGCAATCCGTGAGAGTGACCGATCTCGTGCGTCAGCGTGTAATGAAGGGAGAACGTATCCGAGGGATTCTTACTGACGTAAATGTGCCGGCTCGTCTCCGTCGACGTGCACCTCGGAGACGAAACCCGCCTCGTCCATCGGGAGAGACGCGTGGGCGAGCACGCCGCCGGAACCGTCGAATTTGTCCGTGCAATTTGGGCCGTTTACCTCGACGTTCATGTTACCGTGACGTAGGCATCGCCAAGATACTATAATGTCAGGATTCGTTTCGGAGCGTTCGAACGTCAATGCCGAATGCTGCGACCACATGTCGAACGCGGCCTGCGCCGTGTTCAACTCGCTCTCGGTGGCTAGGTAAAAATCCCACGTCAGGTGCGTCTTTGGCCATTTGGATAGACTCGCTCTAGTTCCGTGCCTCAGGATATCTCGAAAACCACATCGCGATGTACCCATCATTTCCAGCGTTTTGTCGTCGAGCGTTCCATCGCCGGGCAAATCGTAGTATTTCTGAAAATCCTCAATGGCTCTGCGAAGAACGTCGTTTCGTCTCTGAGCCGGAACCGCGTCCACATCTTTGGTCAGATATCCGTATTTCTGCAGGTAATCGAACGCGAGCGCGTAATTTTCCTCAGTGATATTGACGCATCTCACGGCGATGAGACATGCGGTCAACGCGATTACGCGCGCGAGCCACATCGTCGAGAGCGAGAGAGAGACGGTGGAACTGCGATGACGGTGCGTTGCGGTTTGAGCGCGATCGCGACGAGCGGACCGGATGTACGATGTTTTCGCGAGGATACTCGTTATCGATAGCGCGGATAGGTGGCGGCGGGGGTCTCGGGAGGAAAAAATCGCGTCGACGATTCCGACGGATGAGTCGGTTCGATAAAACGCACGTTTTTTCCTCGATGCAAAAATGCTATTCTCATTATAGATTATTTTCACCACAATGTCCTTTTGTCGATGCACTTTCTGGGCGCGGACGGGTGGCGGCGGGGGTTTCGGGTGGGAAAAATCGCGTCGATTCCGGCGGATGAGTCGGTTTGATAAAACGCATTTTTTTCCGATGCAAAAATGCTATTCTTAGTATATTTTTTTACCACAATATCCTTTTTTTACCATATATAAAGAACTCGAGACAAGACCTGGGTGTAGTCCATCTGCATCAGTTCTCACGTCAACTATTGTAAGCGCAGTAAAAATGGATAAACTCAACCATTTGAAAGGTATTTGCGACATGCTGCAAATACAAACAGCGGCCCTTACGAGGGAAGTTGAAGATACGTGCGACGCTGTGCGGCAACTGCGGTTAAAAAATATCACGGAGAAGGTGCCTCCCTGTCTCCAATTGACAATACGCGTCGACGAGGACGCGACCATGCTGGAGAGAACGTAAGTAGTACTTACAAATGTCAAAGTATATAGTAATACAATTACTTAACTTTTTTTCATATTTATTAATTGCATTTGTATTTTTATTCTTGTGCAGAGGCATTATAATCTCGGCGAAAAAATCTCGTCTTCAAATTCGACTGTTTGTAAGCAAGATACGCGGGATGTACAGAGACGTCGGCCGTTTGGACGCGACCGAGGTGGCAGCTCGTCGCCGGGCAGACGGTAATAACGGCGACGAGTCGCACAATCAGGGGCCGAACAATCATCAACAAGAAGTAGTGACCATCGACGACGACGAAGATGTTCCCCAAGGGTGGCCGTCGCAGAAATGAAAAAAAGTCAAAAAAATAAATAAAACATATTATTGCAATAAATTAAACATATTGTTGCGCTCCGACAGCTTCCGCTCGCTCTCACTGCACTTCCGCACACGCTCGCGCGCTCACTCGCGACCCGCGGAATAAGGGAACACAGAATAGCAAAAGGAAAGGAAGGTTTATTATGTTAGTTTACAATCGTAAACGAGAACCGAAACGTCCGCTCGAGTTCCAGTCCAAAAGAAATCTGACAGGCGGCAATTAAATCAATAATTCTATGCGTCCCCGTTGTCAAGGGACGCGCTTCGGCTTGAAGCTTCCGCGGAGCGACCGCTCGCTTCAGCTCGGAGTTAAGGGCCGTTTCAGCGCGGGCGTAACACTGCCCTCCCTCTTCAAGATTGTCGTTCCGACAATCCGGAAAAGCAGTTTCCTGACTGGGCGATCTGTCGTGCGATTCCAGGGTACCGAGACGACCTCCTGCCCTACCCTGGGTTGCTGCCACAGGTTACCGGGCGACGTCCTTTTCTCGGTCCCAACTGCACTCCGGAAGTCAGGACTCACTCGAACAATTCGAAAAACCCTTAACTACACGACTCCACAACAATTCCACTTATACCGACAGTCGATCTTACCAACAACAATTTTACTTACCGACAGTCGTAACTTACCGACCATCGACCATACCCACGACAATTCATCTACCTACAGTCGAACTTAACCGCAGTCGGTCAACTTACCGACCGCCGAACTTACCATCAACTGACCCTACCAACGGCCGACCTCATACCACTAATAACAACATTCCCACGTAGCACATAAGCACTAAGTATAAGCTCGCGCAACACACCTTAAGTTTAACTAAGAATAACTAACCACTAGCGGTAGACATACGTATAACAATTACGAAGCTTTTAAATAATCTCGACGCTTCGAAAAACTTTCGAAGACACATCCTCAACCCTTCCGACCACCCGTAGCGAACCCTTCCTCGGACAACTCGTAAACATTCGGACCTTCTCGACCCTTCCAGATCCTTCCAGAGCCTCCCGGAAAAACTTTCCCTAAACCTATGAGTCATACATCATAAAACTACCCAAAAGAGAAATCAGAAAACAGAGCCGATGACGCAACACCAACGCAAACCTTCCACCCATTTTCCTTAACCCTTCCTTTCGACCACCCCCGCTCCTGACACACAGGGATAAAAGGACGAGCTTCCCAAGGGACGCTCTCAGTTGTCTCAGTTCTTTGGACGTGTCATCACCTACGACTCAGGGTGAGCCTCAGTACTCGAAACTTCTATTTCCATACGACTCCTATATCCTCCTACATCCTCTGGTTCCAGAATAATCCTTCGATATTCAATAAGCACATTCAGTTTAAGATTACTTCGTTATAATTGTACTTCGCTATTAATATTAGTAAATTGTAACCAACATTGCCATTGTATAAGACTTTAGTAATATACTAACGTTTACCTACATACCTCTAGTCTTTGCATTTATTCAATATCCTTGCTCTCATCCTACATCCCTGGCGAATATCACCTTGTAAAGAAACGACGCCTAAGCGTCTGTGTTACTGGTCTTCCCCTTGCTCACTTCTGCACACGAGGCAGTGCTGTACGAGCGGCACGCTTTCGGTTGTTGAAGTCTGCACACGAGGCAGTGCTGTACGAGCGGCACGCTTTCAGTTGCTAAAATCTGGAGATAGACAGTGCTGTACGAGCGGCACGTCGAATCACCACAGCAACGGGAATCAACCACGTATATATACACTATCACTAATAAATGACTAAGACGCGGAAGGGCGGATTAAAACACCGCACTCGCAGATTAAAACGCTTCCTTTTCGAACTCCCTTACTCCCCTGTTCTGGGTACTGAACTCGACTACCCGGGGACACAGAATACGAGAATTACTTCGCCGCGAAGTCCGCGTGCAAAGCGGAACCGAAACCGAGGATTGTTAACATCGAACGTGCGCGCGCCATTTTCATAACAAGAGAATCGCGAGCGTTTATGGTGCGTCGTTTCTGCTATCGCCTCACTCCGATCAGAGAAACCGAATCACCGTCTATTCCGTCTTGGAGGTGATCAATTCCATCAGGAAGGACGATCCACGCCGCGCCCGGTACGCACAGAGACGCGCTGAGATTTTGCACCAGCACTACGGAGCCGCGACGCCAGAGCACTGGGGAACTGCAAGTCACCCCCTAGAGATCGATTAACCCCCACAAGGTAAGTGGTTGTTTCTTTATCGACCGCTGTTTCTTTACCGACCACTGATGGTACGTGTTTGTTTCTTTATCGACCACTGTTTCTTTACCGACCGCCGATGGTAAATATTCGTTCTTTTACCGACCGCTGATGGTACGTGTTTTACCGACCGTTGATGGTAAATATTGTTTCTTTACCAACCGCCGATGGTAAATGTTTGTTCCCTTTTTACCGACCTCCGACGGTATGACGGGCTCCTCTTGGATGTCAGTTACACAACGTCGTGTGTACTCTAGCTGGTTAGGTCGCGCCATTTGCGTCTTTACCACGTGCCGCCGCCATCGTGTTAGTCAGCGCTACTTGTGCGAAGAGTGTTTCCGCGACTACCGACTCAGCAAGATCCGAATACGACCTTATCTTCAGACACTATTTGCACATAGGATTTCAATATCAAGTCGAGGAGTGCGATTCATGCGACGTGGTAATCGGCGAATTACAGGGACGCTAGGTTGTTCCACGTGTAGGTACATAATTCACGAATATACTAACAGCCATCGAGAACAATGGCGAGCGACACTTTCGCGAACCTGACCAACCATCGTCTCTATTTCCAAATCAACACCCACTAAGAAAGCGTACATCTTGACCGACGCAATCGCGAATGTGTCCCTAACTCCCGGTTACCCGCCGCCCGATAGGCGTAATTCCTGCTCCTACCCCACTTAAAAACATGGCTCATGACCCGGAATTTGCGTACACTCGTCCTTTTCCGCAATAAGACCACCGTGCCATTATCTGCGAGGATTGCCGTTTTGGAGAATACCGATCGGCACGGCAGGAATTTAAGGGGGTGCTCAAGCATTTCATTCAATAACGGTTCAAACACCGATTTACATAAGTGTTCCGCGTGTTTCAAAATCATTGATGACTATCGCCCCACGTACGAGTGCCGCGTGTGTTCCCCTAATAGAGGAAGCTTTCGAACGTTACCTGTTGGATCATCGTGAAGAACCGCATAACTCTAATAGACGCGTGAGGATCAATATAGCGAAAAACGGTTTTGGTAGAAGGCCGGCCCATCGCGAATACCTTGATCGCGGGTATCCCCGGTAGAACCCCTTGGTTCAACGACCGACAAAGCGATCTAGTCCCCGCGAAACGATCCGAGCTCCGCGCTGCGGCCGCGATCCGCCGGGACGTAACAGTCCCAACTGCACTCCGGAAGTCCAGGACTCACAATCAGTCCTCTTCCTTGTGGGCTCCAGGGCAGGCTTCCCAATCGACTTTCCCGGGAAGGAAACTCCCGGGACCCAGAAC
>JASTWL010001664.1:0-27654 GCA_035220575.1 Temnothorax rugatulus | reverse complement strand
GATTCAAATCGTAAATATTCAACTTGTATATGGCCATGGAATAGGATACACATATTCAATATACAGATACAGAAATTCTGTATACACATACATAAATTGTGTACACCTTCTGTAAACCTGTTTATGAGGCATTCCATGCCAAGTCGACCTGGTCTGAACCTCGACTTCTCGCATGTAGTCCGCGTTTTAATGTTTTTTTTTTCGATTTTTGTGTTATTGTTCCAACTTTAAAATGCACTCGATTTTTTTTTAGATTTTTTTGGTGATTTATTTATAATTTTTTTAAATCAATCATATCGTTGGTCACAATGTAAAAATCTGAAAAAATTCTCAAAAATCCTATATCAGACATCAAAATTTTTAAGCCTTGACCCAGAGTGAGACGGCGCAGGCGTTTGCTTCTATTTTTTAAGCTTTTTCGAAAAAAAAAAACATTGAAAAAATTAAAATATAAGTCGGTCCACTGTAAGCTGTTGCTTGAACATTTTTATATATAACATAGGATTTTTAAGAATTTTTTCAGATTTTTCCGACGCAATTTTTTGTATTTTGGAAAATTGCTTCAAAAAATTTAAAAAAATTTAAAAAAATCCTGTTATATATAAAAATGTGCAAGCAACAGCCTACAGTGGACTGACTTATGCTTCTATTTTGATGTAGAACGTCTTTGGGAGCACAGATGCAACGAAAACATGTCACACTTTGAACGTTTATATCTTCGAAACTAATAATCGTAGAGTAATGATTAATACGTCATTAGATAGCCTATATAGTTCCATTTTCTCTTGAAAGTTTCAAAAGTCTCAAAAAGCTTTCTAAATGAGGAAGCCAAACAATTATAAGCAAATAATTATGCTCAGGTCTCAACCACTTTCAATTTTGGCAATTTAATATTTATTGGCAACTTTTTTAATTCCATTATATTCTTCAGTCTTTTCTACCCCTATTTCATATATAATACTTTAAGATTTGGTTGATTAGAGACAGCTTTATTAGGCTTTTATGTATGTACGTATTCCTAGCTGATGAAATATGCACAAAGCGTCTACACAGTTTAGCCAGAAAATATAAAGATTATCAGTTTATTTTAAATAAACATTTTACACACACAGAACGTTAAAGGCAGACAGATGAGATGTTACAAACAAAAGACAATTACGAACATAGTTCACGGTTCTATTTTATATACCCGGAATGCGATAAATAAACTTTTGATAGTTAATCGCGGAGATACGCTAAATACAAGTTTTCTAACACTCCCTCTCGACGATCCGCGCATTAACTTTAATAAATAATAATTAAATCTTGATTCCGATTGCTGTAGAAAGCTTGTTGAACTGGACTTGTGGTAATGGTTTCGTTAGAATATCTGCTATCATCTGTTCCGAAGGACAATAATGAACGTCGATTATACCTTTCTCACGAAGATGTCGAAGTTGATGATGACAAACATCAATATGTTTAGTTCGAGCGTTAAATTTGTCGGACTGAATTAATTTTATACATCCCTGATTATCCTCAAATACTGGAGTAGCACCTTCAGGAAGTACGTTCATATCAATGAGTAGCTGACGTAACCATTGAAGTTCCTTGACTGCATGAGAAGCGGCCACGTACTCTGCTTCGGTTGACGACATCGATACCGAGGTTTGCTTATGACTGCTCCAGGCAATAGCACTTGATCCAAGTTTAAAAATATATCCGGATGTTGATTTTCGATCTTGTTTATCACCGGCCCAATCAGCATCCACAAAACAGCGAAGAATATCATCACTGGTTGAAGATAGATGAAGTTTGTAATTCTTAGTGCCGGCAAGATATCGAATTATTCTTTTGACTGCATTCCAGTCCATTTGAGTTGGAGTCTCTACTCTTCTAGCTAGAAAACCGACAGCAGCAGCCACATCAGGTCGTGAAATAGTAGCTAAATACAGAAGAGATCCAATTGCTTGTCGATATTGATGATTGTTCGACAATAATGGACTATTCTCAGTATCTCCGGCTAAAAAACCCGTTTCCATCGGAGTTCTAGCCGGTTTTGCTTCATTCAGTTGATAAAGTTGAAGTAATTGTTCAATCTTGGCTTCTTGACTTAATAAGACATCTCCATTCTTGTTATGTTCCACCTTGATGCCAAGATAATATGATACCTTGCCTAGATCACGAATTTCGCAATGACTGCTTAATCTCTTGCTTATTTCTCTAGTAATGTTAGCAGTCTTTCCAGCTATTAACAGATCATCAACGTAGAGAAGAATATAAGTAATCGGTTTATCTTTCTCTACACGTGTATAAAAAACATGCATCCGCTGTACTACGCTGAAAATTAAGCTTTGTTAATACATCTGTTGCTCGACGATTCCAAGCAAGTGCGGATTGTTTAAGACCGTATAAACTTTTTCGAAGTTTACACATTTTATTTCCTGACCCTTTTGAATAAATCCTGGTGGTTGTTCCATATAGATTTCTTCTTCTAAAACGCCGTTGAGATAGGCACTTTGTACATCGAGTTGTTGAATATACATCTTCTTTCTGGCAGCGGTAGCTAATAAAACTCGAACTGTATCATACCTGACAACAGGTGCATAGGTTTCGTCATAATCCTTGCCAAACTTTTGTGAGAAACCTCGTGCGACTAAACGAGCTTTGTAAGTATGAGGGCGGCCATCTGCATCGAGTTTCGTCTTGAACACCCATCGACACGAGACGGTTTTGCGCTTAGGTGGAAGATCAACAAGATCCCAAACTCGATATTTGTTGAGCAGCTTTATCTCTCGTTCTGCAGCTTTCGTCCAAAGCTCCCTCTGGCAGTGTGGTAAATGCTGAACCTCTTTCCAATTACTAGGCTCAGCATTAACAGCTAACACCAATCTTGTTGATCCATATCGTTCGGGTGGTCGTCCAGCTGTAGTCCGTTTAGAACGTCGCAATTCTTGTGTTGAAAAGGAAGAAGATGCCTCATCTTGAATCTTCTCAGGAACATTTTCAATCTTCTTCTCAATAACAGGGACATTTCGAACAGAAACGTCTTCTTCAGGAACATCTTGAACATTTTGAACAGGAACGTCTTCTTCAGGAACATGATTAGGAAAGTCTTCTTCAGGAACATAATTATCTTCTTCAGGATCATCTTCTTCATGATTGTCTTCTTCATCATCTTCTTCAGGAACATGATTATCTTCTCTTCCGGATTCAACGCTATTATATTCTTCATCGCTATTTGTGATTATAATCTTTGTTGTTCATACCAGGATGCCAATCTCCCTCTGGTTCTTCGATCGATTTCTTCTGCTCAGTAGAATTCTCAACAATTCTAACAGTATGACTATACCATACTTTATTAGTCTTTGGGTTTAAAATTCGATATCCTTTTACATCGTCTCCATATCCGACCAAGATTCCTTCCACAGTCTTGTTATCCAATTTTCGACGATGTTCTCGTGGCACAAGACTAAATACCTTGGCTCCGAAGACTCGAAGGTGACTGACATCAGGCTTCTTTCCTTAAAAAGTTCAAAGGGAGTCTTATCAACGCATGCTGTTGGCAATCTATTCTGAAGATAAGTAGCCCACAAAACAGCTTCGCTCCAGAATCTCTTGGCCATTTTTGCGTCGATCAGCATACAACGAGCCATTTCCACCAAACTTCGGTTCTTGCGTTCCGCAACACCATTTTGCTGTGGAGTATAAGCAACTGTGAATTGATGTTTAATGCCACGTTCTCTCAGAAAATCTCGAAGTTCTCTGTTGACATATTCACGTCCATTATCTGTGCGAATGACTTTAATTTCACGTTCAAAATATGTCTTCATGCAGTTGACATAATCCTTAACAGCTCTAGTGACTTCATTCTTTTGTTTTAAAAGTTTAACTACTGTATAGCGTGAATAGTCATCAATGAACGTCAAAATATATCGATTACCTCCTGCAGATGTCACCGGAAAAGGACCACAGAGGTCACTATGTATTAATTCAAGCGGTTTTTCTGTAGTGCTTTGACTGTTTGGAAATGATTTAGTAATTAATTTTCCTTGAATACAACACTCACAGATTCCATTAAGATTATCGTCTGCTCGAAATTCCAAACCAGTGACAAGTTTTCTGCGAACTAACTTCCGAATTGCAGCAGGATCTCGATGACCGAAACGACGATGCCATCGATGTAACGAACAGGAAATCTTCGAAACACGTGCAATCTCTTGTTTGGATAAAGCTCGAAACTTGAAGAGATTTTCATCCAGATCGGCTTGAATCATTACTTGAGGTGGTCCGTCATCCCTCTTAGTAGCCACAGTAGCAACTTCATCTTCGAAATGAACTGCCAAATTGCTTTTCAATGCTCGCGAAACCGATAAAAGATTCTCCACCAAAGTAGGTACATAAAGTACGTCATTTAGCTGTAGTCGTTTAATTTCTCCAGATTTTAAACGATGACTGATAATACCAGAACCAATTCCGGCAATCTTCGCACAATGTCCGTCAGCATTAGACATAGTACCTTTTAACTTCTGGAAAAAAGAAAAGAAGTTACGATCATTCGTCATATGTTTCGTCGTTCCTGAATCCAAACACCATGCGTCTGAGTCAATCTTGAGTTTCTTAGTGTGAGTTCGAAGTGATTTTTCGTTGTGAACTACTGCATGAAAAGCTGAATCCGCCTTGTCTTTCTTCGGGGCTCGACATTTTGCTGCTAAATGTCCTCGTTTACCACAATTATAACAAGTTCGCGTTTCCTGGTTACGATTATTATTATTATTATTATATGTTTTTCGATTATTTGACTTACTGATTGCCCCTCGATTAGACTTATTGGCCACAGCAGCTACTTCCATTATATCTGTACTTGAAGCTTCCTTTCGATCCTGACGTCGCTCATACTCGGACTTAAGCTTCTGAATTACGTAATCAGGTGTCAAAATTTCAGGTGGACTTGATTCTAAACCTGAAATAAAAGTTTCCCAGGAATCCGGCATTGCTCCGATAATGTGACAGACGAACTCTTCATCTCGTACTTCTCCCCCGGCGCGTTGAATTCGAAAAACTAGATTTTGCATCTGATCTATGTACTCGGCCATGGTTCCGGATGTCCACTTTGATTGTGTAAATTTTCTATGAAGATGATGTCGAGAACTTACGTTAACGGTCGAATATATCTTCTCGAAAACAGTCCACATTTCGTGTGCAGTACGAAGTCCTACGACGTGCTTAAATTGAGCATCCTCGATTCCTAAACCGATGGTCGACATAGCTTGACGATTGAGCGCAATCCAATTTGGAGTTTCCTCTGTGGGCATTGCCTTTTCAGTGACTTCCCACAGATCTTCCTTACAGAGAAGAAAGAACATCTTCTGTCGCCAATGATCATAATTCGTCGAATTCAGCAAGCGAAATCCATGCTTGGTAAAACCGCTACGATCGTTTGAAATATCTCCGTCATATCTTGTCACGACAAACACAAAATCGGCAAACACAATCGATATTAACCGGTTTCACTACCTTTTAAATATTCGTATTTTCGGCTTCGCATCCTGGGCCCATAACCTGATGAAATATGCACAAGCGTCAAAAATTTATAAAAAATCCTGTTATATATAAAAATGTGCAAGCAACAGCCTACAGTGGACTGACTTATGCTTCTATTTTGATGTAGAACGTCTTGGGGAGCACAGAGCAACGAAAATGTCACACTTTGAACGTTTATATCTTCGAAACTAATAATCGTAGAGTAATGATTAATACGTCATAGATAGCCTATATAGTCCATTTCTCTTGAAAGTTTCAAAGTCTCAAAAAGCTTTCTAAATGAGGAAGCCAAACAATTATAAGCAAATAATTATGCTCAGGTCTCAACCACTTTCAATTTTGGCAATTTAATATTTATTGGCAATTTTTTAATTCCATTATATTCTCAGTCTTTCTACCCCATTTCATATATAATACTTAAGATTTGGTGATAGAGACAGCTTTTTAGCTTTATGTATGTACGTATTCCTAGCTGATGAAATATGCACAAAGCGTCTACACAGTTTAGCCAGAAAATATAAAGAATTATCAGTTTATTTTAAATAACATTTTACACACACAGAACGTTAAAGGCAGACAGATGAGATGTTACAAACAAAAGACAATTACGAACATAGTTCACGGTTCTTTATATACCCGGAATGCGATAAATAAACTTTTGATAGTTAATCGCGGAGAGACGCTAAATACAAGTTTTCTAACACTAGCAAATTTAACCCTCAGTTACATGAGAATCCGCGTGACGGTGGCGACGTACCGTCGCGGTAGAAATAAGAACTTCTCCAATGGAGATTCTGTCCTCTGTGACCTGTTGACAACCTATTTTATCGTGCGTGGAATTTCCTTATTATCGCGCTGTACTTGTGCTAACGTGTAACGTATTCGTGAAACGTATACCGTAATTTGTATATCGGGAAACTTTAGTAAATTGACCGAGAGATAAAAGAGCAATGAATACAGGGGAGGATATAGTCGTATTCCCGTGTTTTTAGGTTGTTTATGGTTGTTTGTTTATTGTCGAGGGAAAAGAATAGTTCCGGTCAATTTAAAAGTGTTCTGAAACGATCTATAGTGATTTTTTTTTGAAATGTCTTTTTATTTGAGAATGCCACGCACGACAAAATAGGGTCATTTCTCGCCTTGATAGCAAGAAATTCAATATGGCCGCGGTGACTACCCAAGAGCCTTAATCTTCCTAAAAATATTTTAAAAATATTTATGCTGTATGGGATACGTGGGTCCGAGCCAAATGATATCTGCTTGTAACTGTAAAACTTGCAAGCCTGTTAAAAGATATTAAATAAACGATCTTTATCAAAATGACTATAAAATCGTCAACTACAATGTAGACAGATGTTTCGTAAAATTTTTAGATTTTTAAAATACTTTAAAGTAGGAGAAAAATAGCGAGAGATGAAAAAAGAGAGAAAAAAGAGGTGCAAAAATACGTTGAAGACAGACCCCGTATGCATTAGAAGGTACCGAAAAACCTATCCACTTTAAGGGTTAAACTTACCTGACCAAATCGGGAAGGTCCTGTTTGCCTACAAAACGATTGCCTACAGCTTCGTTTGCACACACATATTGCACACAATCCCGATTGCATACTTTCCATTTGCACACAGAGCGATTGCCTACAGGCATTATTGTGCACATGTCGCTTTGTCTACACGATCATATTGCACACAGCGCATTGCACACACGACGTATTGCACACAGCGCATTGCGCACACGACTGTATTGCACACAGCGCATTGCACACACGACCGTATTGCACACATAGCTGTATTGCACACACGGCCGTCTTGCACACACAGGAGAGCATCCCGTTTGACCAGGTTGTGATTAATCACAGCCACTCACAGCCCCCGGTGCCTGGAGTTTTTCCACGGCCGTGTTGGGCACATAAGTGTGTGCGCTTTTCTTGTAATTATTTTCCGCCATCGTGTTTTTAATTAATGTTTCCATTTTTCTATTAAAAATAGTTAATAAATGTATCCTATCATTTTTCATGATCGGAATTATGAATTTTCATTTAAAATTCAGTCCGAGAATAAAGTGACGACTCCGCCCCGGCAATTTTGACGTTTCAATTTTTGCACCTTTGTCGTTTTCACTCTATACCAGTTGAACAAAGCAACGTAGACCAAAAATGTCCGTATAAATTTTGTAGCCAAGGGTTCACTCTTTACAACGGTATATCACATTTTACTAAAATTATTTGTTTTGTTAAATTTTGTTTTGTTAAAAGTAGTAAAAATAGACGACTTCGCCCCGGTCTCCCCTACTATATCCTATTGGAATCCAACATGGGGGCGGGGCTTACATCATATGGTCCAATATGGCCGATGAAACCGCACAATAAATATTTTGTACCGGTAATATCGCGTAGGTTTTTGATAAATATGTGGCTAACTATGCAACATATTTGCGAGTGGGCCCATACAAGTCCCTCTGAGAGGAAAATTATAGAGAGGGAGAAAATATTCTGAGCGTAGGTGTGCGGTTTTAATAGTTCACATTTCACCACCAGATGTAGCACCCGATGTTGGAAGCCAATATCCGTATTAAATCTCGGGTTATACCGGTAAACCGAGATTTGATACAGATTTGATACGAATATAGTACTTGGTACGCGTACCAAACGGTCGGTGTAAACTAGGCCTATGTATCTGCAGGAAAAACCAGAAGTTCGTGGTATTTTCTCTGAGTACACAAAACTAGTAAAATTATTGTTGACGATATCCGGTTCCTCCTGTACAAATGAGCGCTCCTTTTCAACTCTCCGGCGATTAAAAAATTACTTGCATTCTACAATGCTCCAGAAAAGATTGAATGATTCTAGTATTATCAATACATACCGCAATGTAATCGAAGATTTAGATATTGATGTATTATTATATTTTTATTAGCAGACATAACTTAACCCTCAAATAGCACACTTCGGTTGGGTCTCAAAAACCCCACTGTGCGATTTGGGATTTCGACAACTTTTAACTGTCGTATCTCAGTCATTTTTAATAAAAATTTATGTAAAATTTCCCTGGCAATCGAGTAGTGCACTTAATTTTAGGAAAAAAAAAATGATTTTTATATGAAAATTGAAATATATAAAGTGGCAAAAACAAGTGGTGCGAGTTAGCACATGTGTGCTAATTGAGGGTTAAGAATGCAACCATTCGCCATTACTTATAAGAAATAAATTATAATTGTTTTTATTTATCGTTTGTTCAATTTTACTTAATTAACCTTTCACTTAATTAGTTTAAATTCAACTTGCCCCTCCTCCTGTTACCTAACTCAGGGCTGAATAGGGTTCGCGAAAAAACGTGTAATAACATCCCTGATCAGAGATGCCAGTTTCAAGCCGCTTACAGCATACGCATACAAGCGAGCAGCCGTTGTACGTATGCGGCGGCTGTGCGCTCGGCCAAAAAAACTTGGCGCTGCTTTTTTACTCCTGTCGCATTCTTCCCTAAATTATGTTTATTGTTTTTTTATCAATCAAAAATCTTAGTACTAATGTTTAAATTTTAATGTTTAAATTTCAAAGTTTAGCAGCGCCAAGTTTTTTTTACAAAAAAAATTTATTTATTTTGTTTTAATTAAATATTTTATTTTGTACTGTTACTTCTTAATTCTTTGTAAAATGATCTTTGTATATTAAAATTTGTTAAAGAGAATTAAGAAGCTATTACCACTTGTGTTGGAATAGGAAGCCCCTGTGAATAGGAACACAAGAACACTTGGGTTTTTATTTTTTTTAAAGTAGTTGCACAACAATTATCTTTCAAAGCAATATACATATTCTCTTTGGAATTGGCGCAATTTAATTTAAAGATTTCACAATCTTTATTTGAAATACTTGTCACTGAGTTAAGTTAGGTAATATATTTTGTGAAGGAGAAATTAAAGATTTTACATCTTTTTGATATACATGTCCACTCTTAGTTAAGTTAGGTAATCTAATTTTGTGAGAAGAAATAAAGCTACCACTTAGGTTGGATTTTTGAATTTACAAAATACTTGCGTGTACTTGGCGCCTTTTTTTTACCTTTTTGAAAAAGGGTATTTTGTACTGATATCACCCATTTTGTAGTGTTAAGGCTCCTGCTGGCTCGCGGGGCAACTCCGCGTTTTCGCATGACAGCGTCACACTTGGCAAAACTGTGAACTATAAAGACGTGAAAAATGACACGTTAAAGCAAATTATCCTTGCGATTTACAGCGTTATTCTTCATTTTAGTACAGTGTTTTTACATTTAAAATTATTGTGATAGTGTTAAAATATACCGAAGATATCCACTTTATTGTGATTTAATATGTGCAAGCAAATACTTATTTCAATTCGGCAGCTGTCAAACGGCTTGTTTTCGTTCTTGATTAGGCAACATTTACTTCGACAAATGTGGATTACTCATATAAAAGGGGAATTTTCGGTGTATTTTACAAATCTATTTTATCGTTTACAGATGGTATTTTATTAAAAAGCATTTTTATTTTAGTGTAAATCGCAAGAATTTTCATGATATATTTTCATGATTTTCTCGCTTCTGACGTCATCAATCCAAGATGGCTGCAGTGAGTGAACAGGAGCCTTAAGCAAGGAGCAAAAAATTTTTCTTTTTTATTTTTTAATTTTCACGAAATTAGCAATAACAACAAATTAAATTTTTATTGAATTAGCAAATTAGTAATTAGTTACAAAAATTACTATTTACATAAAAATTAATAATATTTAAGTAAAAGTATTTATACACTTCTCACAAAAATTAAAGCAACACTTTTATCTTTAAAAATAGGCAAAATTCAAGCAGCTGTAACTTTGTTAAAAATGAACGAAATTTAAATTTGAAGCATAAAACCTCTACTTTCGAAAGGTTACTATTATTTTTGCAAATATACATATATGTGTATATATTAGTATTATATAGAGAATTGCAATAATAACATTAAATGTAATAATAGTTATAATATAGAACTTTTGTCTCCTATTTTTGAAATTTATTAAATATGTATTGATTAAATACGTCTTTATTATATTTAATTATTCTTGCAATTCTCTATATCAAGTGGATATAAATACACCTATATATCGTAACATTAACATAATGTTTTTGAAATCGTGTTTAACTATAATAATTAAATTATTTATATTAAACTAATTAATAATTTTTGAAATAAGTAATTTACCTGACAATGAGACTAATTATTTCTTATCCATTAATTATTAATTTTCAAATAAGTAATAATTCATTTTTTACAAACTATTAGTTATTTTAATAATAAAGAATTTATTTTACTATACAAATTTTTACGTAATTAGAAATTTTTCTCTGACAAATTAACTTTTTTTTGTAATGCGTAATTCACTTTTACCTAACTATAATTAATTTTTACGTTAATTAGTATTTTTTGTGACTAATTACTAATTTGCTAATTCAATAACACTTTAGGTAAATATGTATGTATTACGAGCACTCTCTCCGATTTCTTTTCAAATTTTATGTATTTTGGATCGTAAAAATATTCTCAAAAGGAAAATTGTTGTTTTGTTGGTTGATAATTAATACTTAAAATAGCACGATATTAGTAAGTAAAGAAATAATAATTTATGGATGTACATTTTACTTCTTACTATAGATCATATGTTATTTACAACTTTATTCAATTATATATTTTAAAATTATCAATCTTTGTTAAAGCAGAGAATAGTAGAAAGCATAAATACAGAGTATTCTCTGCTTTAACCAAAAGTACAAACTGTTTTCTGCTTAAATTGTGATCCTTTATATTTTTATCCCAAAACATTTTTCGAATGGGCCATGTATTCACATTATCAATTACATCTTGAATTGCAAGCAAGGACTATTATTAATTCAAAATCTCGGTACTTGCAACTCGTGCGTTCGCGTAAAAAAGTCACGGCGGTTTCGCGCTGCGCGTGTACTTGGCGCGAGGCACTACCGTGTCTCTTGATTTGTTCTACTGAATATATATAATCAATCAGATACTATATTGAAGTTTAAATAACATAATATATATCTAATTAAAGTAAGAAGCGAATATACTTATATCCATAAATTGTCATTTTAAATATTATTTCCTTACTTATTGACATTGTGATACTTTAAGTATTAATTAGAAACAAACGGAAACATAGCGACGATTTTGCTTCTCAGAATTTTTTTTACTACAAAAATGTATTAAAAATAATTAACACACTTCGGAGAAATCTTTATTATGCGATAGTGTCTGTTCGTGCATATAAATACGATAGATTTTTCAGAAAATAGTGCCTGTCAAACGTGCATAGATACAGATCACTTTTTCGTTCTCTTTAACTTTAGCAACTTTTACAAGACAGCATATACGTACGTGTGCGATTTTGGGTGCACCTTTCTTCTTAGAATCTGTTCCCACGAGGCGGCTTTGACGCGCGGTTGCGCTGTCGCTCGTGGCCGGCTGGCCGCGCGGCTCGTGCAAACGTTAACGCGCGACGGCAACCGCGCGGCAGAAACGCCTCATGTGAACAGGCTCCTTGATCTCCTCGGTATCAGCTCCCTGCCGTCAATATATATTTTACTATCACTATCTATCACGCGGCGACGGTCACGATCGTACCCCAGTGAGAAATGATTGATCGACTCGACGTCGAATCGACGTCGATGAAAGACATCGATCGAGCACATCGATTCGATGTGATTTTGTCCCTGAAATCGATGTGTTTTCGATATCGATGGAATTTCGATGAAATTTCGATCTGCATATATTTTGAACCCATAGCAAATATCAGGTTACGCGTGTATTCAGACATTATTGTGACATTTAGACTCATTACATAGTTTACTTTGTCATCTTCGAAAAGAGGTCGAATCGACGTCGAATCGAATGTGGTGCACCCTCTCCCCTCATTTTCCTTTTTCCTTCCTTCCTGATAACATCAATAAACAGAACAACCGGCCATGTATGTGAATAAAATATGATAAAATACCTTTGGAATTCAGTCGAATTATAATCTTCGTGGCATCATTGCCTGCTTGAATCAAGAGGATTGTGTACAGAAAATCAATTTTGAGATTAACATCAATTTTAATGATCACATAAAGAACATTTTTAACGACTACAATTGAAAATATGCATACATTTATACATTTGACTATAATGAGATCAATGAAACTAACTGAAATGACCACAGAGAAAACATGTTAAAAATAAAAAATGTATACAAGAGCTCTTAAAAATTAGTAGAGTAAACAAAAATGATAAAAATTGACAAACCAGTTTTGGTTTATACAAGAAAACCTATAGGAAAAAAGGAATCAAATTTCTGTACGAAGCATGCATATCTATTTGAATATTTTATAAGGAATGCCATAATGAACAGAAAAAAAAAATATTTTTTACTTTTAATGAACCGTGATAAACATAGGCAAACACTAAATTTAAAACAAATATAAGTACTAATTTACAATCTTGTTTTAAAAAAATATTTTAGCTCTAATCCATAAGCTGTGACCACAGTCAAATGTAAGGAGAATCGACTGTGATTGATTACAATTTACAGCTTAGAGCTAAAATATTTTCTTAAAGCAAGATTGTAGACTAGCATTAAGGCTTCAGAAATTTAAATGATTGCATCTAATGTCAGAATAAATCTACTGTGGTAATGAGATGACAGACAGTTTGACTCATAGGAATAACATGCTAAGTACCTCACAGCATAAATTTCTAAAGTATTTCAAAATAACTATACTGTATCTGAACAAATAAAACTTTTGTTACAATAAATCTTCTCAAACAAATAAAATAACTGAACATATTACAATAAAACTTCATTAAATCTTCTCAAAAATTTAATACAACCTCTGACTATGTTGCAATAACTAAATAAAAGGAATAAAATAATATATATAGGTTTTAGTACGAAAAGAGATATATTCCAGTAAACACAATGTTACATGTAATGTAAATGATAGTTGTAATTTCCTACTCAACAATGTAACTATTATATAACATAAGTGTTACATTACATTGTTACATGTTAAGTTATATTGTTGAATAGGAAATTTTAACTAATATGTACTTTACATGTAACGTTGTGTTTACTAGGATGTCATCCTACACATATTTTAGACAGCAACATTATTAAATTATAGTAGCTGCATGTTTGGTTGAAGAAGTACTCTCTTCACTACTACTGCTATAGTTCTGCCTCAATCCTCTTTCTCTCCTGGTACTTTTCTTCTGACTAGGACATGGCTGCTGACTAGAAGTGCTACCTTCTTGATCTCTCCATTTGGCATCTTTGAGCCAAACTTGTACTCCTTTTTTACACGCTGAGAAGTCTGTATCATCTATTTTTAAACTGACAGCACCTGAATAAGGCAAAAGCACAGATTGTATAAAGCTGTACACTAATTTATGTTTGTTCAAACTACAAAACAAATGCAAAGGAAAATTATTACTCTTTTTAAACATTATATTGTTTTATGTAAAAGTAAATCTATGTCCATAGTTAAAATGAAAAACTCCTATACCCAGTTAAATATTAGTCAGAAAATGAACTCCAACTTTCACTTCCATGAAAAGTAAAAGCAAATAGGTAAAATTGGACAATTAAAACAATTCAACACTTTACATTTCTTTATTGACAGAAAACCTACATTTTCATATCAGGGCTTATTAAACAAATAAAAAAACACTACTTCTGGATAAACTAAATACTAGAACATAGAATTTACAGTACATTATAGTTCAGAAACTTTTAAATCAAATGCATTTATTGAACTAAGTCCTCAATTAGGTACAAAATGAAACATTGAGCAATGATGCATTGGAATCAATACTTGCTTTAACATGAATTTTAACATGTACTGAAAAGATCAATCTATTGAGAGATGTGAAACACATGTTTCACTAGAAGTAAATAACATTCTCACCTTTGAGGGCAGTCCACAATAACAGGTTCTCAAATTTGCGTTTGCCTGCTAGACCACTAAAGCTATATTCACTACCAACAACATTAGTAAAAATCTGCGCCATCAATTTCATTGCAGATGTCCTTTCCAATAAAGGATTTTTGGAGACATATGAACTCAGATAAATGGACTGAAAAGAAAAAAAAGTATTAAGTTTCATAAATTAAACTTAATGAAAATTAACAGATTAAAATCAGTCTCAGTTACTACACAGGATATTACACTTTTAATTCAAGTAGGAAAGCATACATACTGTGCATGACAAATTATCTTCATCTTGTAAAAATGTCTCCATTTGAGAAACTTCCCTTGAAGTCTTCAATGGAAGAGTTGGCATGCCTTTAGGTTTTGACAATACTTTTTCATTTGGCAGTATATGTATAATTAGTTTTGCCACATTGCTTGAAACCGTTTCAATCTTTCCATTCAGTTCTTTAAGTAACTTCAGCACATCTTTTTCAAAATCTGAAATAAAGATGTATCAAAACATCAGTTTAAGTTAATCAAATGAGAGAGAGAGAGAGAGAGAGAGAGAGAGAGAGAGAGAGAGAGAGAGAACAATAAAATTTAATTATGCAAAGGGAAATAGAACATACCTGAAAAATATGATTCATGCAAAGATTGCACTTCCTTTACAGGTGAAAAAGACAGCTGCTTTCTTACTTTCTTTATATTAGAGTCTTTGCCTAAGATTTCTGTGTTCTGAGCAAAATCATCAGATAGGAAATTATTTTGCTCATCTTTATGTCCAGATGACAGTGAATGTCGTGCAGCCTCCCCTTCTTGCACAAAAGATTGTGAATGTTGCGAGGCGTTTCCTTGTCCAGGTGAATGTGAATCACGTTTAGTCTTCCAGTTGGAAGAAATACTTTTCACAGGGAGCGATATCTTTTGTTCCATTTGCTTCTTTCGTTCTAGAAGTTTCGCCCTAAGTTCCGCTGTAGATGAAGCATCAGAACCCCTGTTCTTTCTCACTATCCTCATGGCCTTATCATTCTGATTTTGCCTATTGGAAGTATTGACCTCACAAACTTTCACAACAGACTTCACTTTTGGTTGAGCATTGAATCGAGAAAATTCTTTACCTTTGCTTGGTAAAGCAATGTTTTTAAGAGGAGCTATAATCTGTTTCTTTGGAGGAGGTTCATTTTCATCTTCAGATGAAGGTATCGTTTTCCGCACTCTCCTTCTGCGACCCCTTCCAAGTTCCTTCTCAGTTTCATAAGAGGAATCATAGAGTCTATTTTTAGCACCTAGATGAGCAGTCAAGTAATCAGCTAGAAAAGAAAGAACAATGAATGAGACACAGTGAGCAAAAGATAAAATAATAGATGCTATGCTGTTGTTGATACAAACCATAAGATGATTTTATTTCGCATGGTAAAAGAGTCCATGAATTATCATCAGGTGGTGGTGTGTGATTCTTGATCATTTTGATAATTTCATGTTCAGTGAAAGATTCAGGAGGCCAATAGCATTGATATGTGTTAGTCTCTTTTTCAAACAAAAGCCATTTACTGCTTGCCACCTCATAATATACATCATCAGATTCATCAGGGTCAGAAGATTCTTGAACAAACTTGACAACAATAAACTGAAACAAGGAAAAAGTATATTAGTTACAAAATACAAATCTTGACACATTCAGTACAAAGCAAAAACATATGATTATATTAAAATGAAATACCATACCTCCATTGCGCTGAATAAGTTGACTGAATGTGAAATAAACAAAATTTCATAAAAAAATCAAATATTTACATACATGTCTATTGAGGTGTATCAACACAATTTGAAACTGAAATTTAATACAGAAGTGGAGTAGAATGTAACAATGGTACACATAAAAAACAATCACCATCCTTCATAAGCCAACACTTTCCAAATACATCTTCTAGAGAGAAAGATTCACGAATATCATTGATTCCCCATACTTTCATAATGCCTAGCTGTGATGAATTCATTGGATAAGTGTAGAAGTCATCTGAGTGATTAAATGGCCTACCAATGAGGATTACAGTATTCCTCCCTCTGCTAATTATGTTTTCTAGTATAACAACAGTCCCTTCAGTGGTCATAAAGCAAGAGTCCTTCTCACCAATCTTCAAAATAATGTTGTTGATACAAATTTCTCTAAACTGCTGACCAGGTTCTATCTCATCAGGATTTTCATGACGATGCAAAAGTTTAATTGAGTTATCTTTCTCATTCAATAGCACTTCTACTTTGTTGGTCTGTTCTGAGACTCGTTGAGCAATTTGGTGAAGTGGTAAATAGCCTGTCTTCAGCATTTGCTTGATTGTCTTTAAGGCATTTTCATATGGGAAAGCACTAAACGATTCGAGATTTCCATGGTCTCTACATTCATGGACTAAGTGCTTTAAGGAGTGAACATTATATGATACAAAATGCTCTCCATACACTTGTACAGCATGATCAATAAACGTATTTATTAATATTTCTGCCTCCTCATTGAAAATTGGCAACAAATATGAGCTAGCTAATATGTACATAGCACACTGAAGAAGAAGAAACTGATTGTAAAGGGCTGGATCTAAATGATCTCTGAATACAAGCATTGCATCATATAACAAAAAACGTCGAAGCTCAGTGGCTTTATATTTGTACCAATCTTCAAGATTCCTGGGCTTCCTGTTGAAATCTTGCGGACAAGTGGATTTCAGCTGATGCAAAATAACTGATATATTCTGCATCGTATCTCTATCCAAATTCCATGGTCCTTCCCATGTAAATAGTACTTCAAGAAATCTCTTAAAAACTCCTTCATACACTAAATGCATAGAATCCAGTCTAAATTGTGATACCATACCGATTCCTACGAGTTCCAAAGGCGAATGGCCAGTATGATGAAGCCGGTCCACTTGGTTGACATATAACTCATCACTGCGAGGTTGACAGTCAATACCAACATTTGCAAAATGAATTCGCCTCTCTGCATGAGCACCTACAACTGTGCATTTCTCACATGCACCATATCCTGTATGTCCAATGCAACACTTGACGAGAGAACGAGCAGGAGCATCAAGAATAAAATTTCTGATGGAGAAAGGGTATTGAACACCATTATAGCTGTAACCATTATTTTGTAACTCTTCTATCTCTAGAATAAAGTCTCCTAAAAACAGATCAACATCCCTTGGATCTTCTCCATAATGAATTGCAATGATGAAAGGATTATTCAAGGTTCCAACTAGTTTACCCAAGATAGGCCAAAACTTTTTCTTGGAGTGAATACTGCTCTTAAATAATGGGAGCCCATCTATATTCACATCAATGGAGATAGAACCTTTTTGCTGAAGATAAGAATCCAACTGATACTTGTTCAAACTCTTCATGATACCATGATACCACATTAAATGATCTCCCATATCTTGGACATCTGCTTTTTTATCAGTACTTAGCAAAGTTTTGTAACTCTTTGGCATTCTCTGAAATATTAACGATAGTCTACCTAACAATTCGTCAAGTTTTCTCATCGACAAGACACCACCACTAAGGGTCCACTGACGAATAGATTCTATAATATAATCTTCCTTCTCTTCCTCAGTAAGGTTTTCACCAACTCCTATTTCACTGTGAGATGATGCTATATCTGATTCATGATCACTATCACCAACCAGCTCATCCACATTCATATTCTCTGGCACGCTGTAGACGTCACAATCATCCTCAGTGACAGTAATATTATCTTCCATACCTTGATCATTTTCAAAGATACTGTCTGAGTTACTGGTACTTGAAAAATTTTCATTTTCTCTTTCATTTTCACTCTCAATGTTACCACTGATATTACTACTATCACTGGCAGGACTGTACCGAAGCAATCGTTGTCGCAATTCAAGAAACGCCTCTCGATTTTGAACAGCTGTAGCAGCCCTGCGTCTAAAAGTTTTTCTGCACTGATAAACACAAACAGTTTATAGTACATAATCAGAACACCTCACGAAAATAATTTAAAATGAAATCCACGGGCTAATATATTACAAACGCTCCTGTTAAATAATAAGTACATGTATCAAATTAATCTATCAGCTTCAAAGGAGGCTAGGCTGACAGGTTTCGTCCGTAAATCGCTAATGAAATTGATAATAAAATAAACAATACAAGTTGAAAAGTCCACAAAAAGATTACTAGTGAACAAGAGACATTCCTACTCAAAAGCCGGCCACCAACACAATCCCTAACCTCAACATTATGCCATGAACAGTAATAAACTACCTACATGAATATTTTAAATAATATTCATGTAGGTAGTGAAATAATTTAGCACGAGATATGCTTGAATTTGACCTTGTAACAAAAAATACTTGAACGATCGCGAAGTAGCATCAGGTATTTTACCTCTGAGGCTGAACTTCCACAGACATATACTTCTGTATTGCTTTCAAGACAAAATGTAAATATTTCTAAATGCAAGACCATGATCGAGAATAACTTACTGGTAATAGTTGAGCCATGGCAGTAAAACATTAAAAGTAGCATCCAAACATAACCAAACACAGGCCTCAAGAAGCAACAGCCGATAAAAACAGTCACGTCACATCCACGTCGAATCCACGTAATTTACGTGGACTACGTGGATGCAGATTTATCCACAAACTATCCACATAGATGCAACGTTCTTTTTTCATCACTACATCGAAGTCTTTTATCCTCGAAATATCAATGTAGATTCTCTGTGGATATATCTATTAAGAGATATGTACAGGGAATTTTTATCGACATTTCGAGGATAAAAGACTTCGATTAGTGATGAAAAAAGAACGTTGCATCCATGTAGATAGTTTGTGGATAAATCTACATCCACGTAATTTCTATTAAAGATTATAATTAATCAATGAAAGTATTATTATACTGCGTTTATATGGCAATGTCATAGCTTTTAATGGATAATCAATAGTGAATTATAATTTGATGCTGCAATTATACTTTGTATACTGCAGGTGGAATGAACTTGTATTGAATAAGATTTTGTATGCAATTGCCATGTCGATTGACACATTTTGGCCCTAGTCGGTGCATCAGCAATTTATGTTTCTACATTATTTCTAAAGTTTCATTAACGAAAGGTTTCCTTATTTTTGTCTAGTGAGGTCCTTGTAAGGATTTGATAAGAATGTTTTAACTTTATAAATATACTTTTTTCATAAATATATTTACGAACACAAAATTTCATAATGAGCCGGCACTGGTTTCTGACATTCACCCGACATTAAGAAATATTATATCATATATCCAATTCAAAATTTTATTACTCTTTTTAAACTGAATTTGTTTCTTAAGATGATTTTTGAAAAATTATATATTTGCGCTGGTTATATGACATATGTAGACTATATTTTTTTTTTTTTTTTTTATTCAGATAAAAAATGACCATGGGGAGAGCCCATATGGTCTACATACATGAAGCAGAACTAGTTGTATCGCAACTACATAACTTAAGGCCATTTACATGAACGCCTCAATAGAGACGTCCCAATCGCAATTCACATTTAACTTAGAGTATATCATATATTACAATGAATATTTCGCAAGGGAATGTCGCCCCCAGGGGGATGAGACATTCACATGTAGACTATATATAACGTTTACATCAAATTAAGAAGTAGTCTACCACGTAAGGCAGTTGGCTCACGATGCAGAGGTCCCGAGTTCAAATCCCACCAAGGTAAGTGTGTTTTTCAAATACGAAAAAATATTTATAATCATAGACTGCATCTTAAGAAACAAATTTAGTTAAAAAATAATAAAATTTCGAAATAAATAATTTTTTTATGTCGAGTGAATAATTATTCAGTGAAACACGTGGATTTCACGTCAAATCGATGATCTCATCCACGTGGACTACAGTACCGTTCTTGAGCGGATTGTCCACTCGAATGTCCACGTGGATTCCACGATGCTGATCCACGTAGCAATAACATGGATTTCACGTACTGTTTTTATCGGGGCATTGGTCTAGACGGTCTTATGCATTCTGCCCATGGCTCCTGCAATTTTATGTGTAAATCAATATGGCGACTCTATGCTGGATGCTCATTGGTTTAGCGTTCTTATGCTACGCTTATGCTAAGCTATGCATTTTGTGTGCAATGGCCTTTAAGGTGGAAGCACATAAAATTGCAGGAGCCATGGGCAGAATGCAGAAGCCATATGCAGCCATATGCGCATGCACTATGGTGTCTGCAATCTGCCCATGGCTTCTGAATTTCCAATCTACATAAACTATGCATTATGTATTTCGAAAATTGCAATTTGAAAATTAAAGCGGGGAGCACACACTTCTGCATAACGCAAAATGCGTAAGCATAAGAACATTGATTGGTCCATATACATGTGCATAAGGAAATAGACCAATCAATTTTCTTATGCTTACGTATTATGCGTTATGCAAAAGTCTGTGTTCCCCGCTTCAGAAGCCATGGGCAGAATGCAGACACCATAGCGCATGCGCATATGGCTTCTGCATTCTGCTCATAGCTCCTGCAATTTTATGTGCTTTCACCTTGTACTGTTTTAAATGGGACACCCTGTATACACTGCATGCGTCCGCCGCTGCTAATGCCATTGCACATGCGCGAAAACAATCGACATTTCTAGCAACGCTGCGAGCGCCGGCCGCTGAGTGGGTTGACCCGGTTGACGATCACGTTGTTGTGATTGCTGTTCATAGTGTTCATGCCGGCACACGTGCCGGTTATGCATGTCGATCAACGTTCCGTAATGACAACTATGGAGGAAATCACGATGAAGCGCCCACATTTTCGACTGAAGGTAGACTTGTCCAAGTTCTTCGACGATGCGCGCCGATTTTGCTGGGTATTCGTCGACGGAACGAAGATCCAGCAGGTTATTCACATGAAGCAGCATATCAGCAAACTGTTCAATATCGCGGAACCGTTTCACCTGTTGCTGAACGATACCGAATATCTGCCTCCGATCGAGGATGTGCGTATACTCAAGGAGAATGAGACAATCCTGTTAGTACAGTTTTATTTTATCGATATATTTTTTACAATTTGTAATTTCTATTATTAATACTTTAATTATGACAATTTCTTGTTTTGATCAGTTAACTATGTCATAGAATCGTGTCAGCAGTTCAACTCATCTTATATTCCTTCACTCACAATTCTTTAACTTTCAACCTCTTATGTCAAGGCATATGGGATAAAGGATCAAACTCGAGAACTGCGAAGTTGACTGCTTTCACATAGAGCCTCGCGTTATCCTGAATTAATTATATATGATTAGTTTTAGAACATAATTAAGTTAATTATATGCTCTGATTAACAATCTGATTAATTCCAGAATAGTTCCTGGATCGGGCATAAGTGACAAAGCTCCTATTGTAGAAACAACCAATGGTTCTATAGGTGATATGCAGGTCCAGACGACAAATATTAAAACAGGAATAATTGTACAGGATATGTCTAACGATACCTCTAATAATACTCAACCAAGTCCCATAAGTAGGTTTATTTCATTTATGCTGTATTGCATATAAATACATGAAGCAAAATAATGTTTATTCTATAATGTGATTACTGATAAATCGCTTGTATTTTAGGTAATATCACGAGAGATATGACGTTCTACAGTGTAATTAGTGACACAGCGGTCGATCATAGTGGAGCAGATACAGATTCTAAAACTACAGATAACAATTTAACAGCGGATTGTAGCATGTTAGATTCTATTGTTGCAAAGAGGAAACGAGTACGAAAACGAAAGCCAAGAAATCGATCTCAGCTCGTTGTGACACCTCCTGGTACAACTGAGGAAAACGTACCAAAAGAACCAAAGTCAAAAAAACCAAAGATAATAGATTCCTATACGATTCCGTCAGGAAAACATATACGGTTTGATAATATGGAACATGATGAACATAACATAGCGAAACAAATAGTACAAGAAGTATCTAAAAATGAATCCTTAAGCAAAGCATCGTCTTCTAGAGATCTTTCTACACTTTTAGCATTAGGACAAACCTCGACGCCAATAACATTTGTAAACAAAAAATTAAAAAACGGAGTCAAAACGGAAAGTATGTTAAATGACGAGATAAAAAACAAAAATTTAAATAAAGTTATGGAGGATAGCACAGAAAAAAATTTGTGTAGCAAGGAATCTAAAAAAGAAGTACAATGTTATAAAAGCTTGTATGCTCAGTTAGAGAAGGTCCCAGTCATGACTCGAAAACCACAGATTAATGACATTATTGCATTCAAAGTATGTATCGCACACTGTACTTTAAAAAAATAACTGCATTTTTTCCTAAACGACATTAAATTTCAGACTTTGAAGATTGGCGCGGATTACACGCCTCAGATGTCTAATTTTATTGTTACCGAAGTAGTAGACTCTTGCGCACAGTCTGGAGATTATACTCTTCAGATACTCTGTAGGTATATTTTCAACTATATTTCAACTATATTCAATAACTCCGTATTATTTACAGGTGGTAGAGAGGAAGTCCAAGTGCCACTGGGAAAGTTCTCCGTCTCAGATGATGAGTCCGAAAGTCATTCTGATGAAGATACATTTGTACTTAATTATTCGCAGATGATGGAACCGCGCTTAATTTCGTAATTTCTTTCGTTTTATACGTACTTGTTCCCGTATTTTAACTTTATTCTGTTTAAGACGCAACTGTGTATTTTATGTTTAACTTGTTAATTAATTTACATAATTTTTTATTTGAATTGTATTCGCGTTCAGTTTTATATTACTACAATTCGTTTTTTTTAAAAAGTTTAATAGTTTTGACACTTAGACTTGATCTAATTTCACATTAATATTGAATTAATATTGAATTTATGATACAAACCATGTTTAGTTGGACCATACGCCAGTTTTAGAAATAAAAAGTAATGAAATTAATATTACCGTGCGTGTGTGCGCATTTAATCATTAATACTCCCATTTTATCGACAAAATTTTTTTGCAAACATTTTTTATTAACTTCACGTGCATAAGTTCTTTAACTTTATAAAATTTACAAATATCTAATATCATCGTGTGCATTTTGTACTTATATTAATTACACTACAAGCATCTATGATTATATTACGCAAACAATTTACTGCGAAGGGAGGGGGAAACAACACATAAATGTTTTTTTTTTTATTTATTTAATTCACATCGTTAAACATGTTCTGCTAACAGAGAAAGGCACCTCAGACAACACGTGTGTTTAAAAGACGTTTTAAAAACTTTGAAAAAATATCTAAATATTATTTTTGACATTTTTTGGAGCGTGTACAACTATTTACACATTACCGATTATAATATTTATTGATTAGAATATATGACATGGCCAATGTCGATATAATATAGCTTATAAAAATTTTACTGTTATTTAAAATCTGACACTCCAATACTTTGTATTAATCGATGTTATAACGACATAAAGGCAAAGCTTTTCGGAAAGGCGTTAACAAAAAGGAGAATATGAAAGAAAAACTGGAATTACTTGATAAGTAATTAGTATATCAATAATTTAATACTTACATTCTTTACTAATGACAAAAACTGGCCTGCATCTATTATAATACATATCTTTATATATGTTATAACAAATATAATATATTTATATACATATATATGTATTATATATGCATATACTATGTATATACATATACATAAATATATATGAGTATACATAGGCCCGCATTCATAGTTGGATTTTATTTCAAGACTGTCTTAATAAGTAATGTCTTAAGATGCTAATACTCTGTATGTGATTGGTTCATAACATCGTAAGATCGTACTTAAATCTTAAATATAAGATCCGACTATGAATACCATAGTACATATATATATGTACATATATACATACATATATATATGTGAAATAGGAGATAGTTCGTTAACAAAATTATATATGTAAATATTAAATTATTTATATATAAAGCAATGAGTTTTTCTTTCGCATCTTTTTCTTGTTAACGCACTTTTGTATTATTAATGTTTACTTTGCAATGTATCTAAAAGTGAAAATAAGACATCGTAAAAGACATTAAAACAACATTCTAAACGTCATCGGGACATAAAACGTTTTAAAGATGTTATAAGATTCTTTTTTAACAATTTTATAAGACGTCTTAGGAATTTTAGGATGTCTTTTAGACAGTCTATAAGATGTCTTAATGTTCTCTGGGTACTTTACTCCATATTACTTCATTTATCAATTGACTCGCCACACATACATATACATACATATAAATTTCTATATACATATGATACATATGTTTTGTTTACATTGAGTACTGAGATATGATTGTTAAGCGTCTTACTTTATAAAAACTATAACTCTTGAAATTCAATTCTAGATAAATTACGGGGCAGTAGCCAATTATTTCACATTTCTGTACGTACTTTTCAGATATATTTACAGCCTTATAATAAGTTCTCAGTTTAACTTCCATTATTGTTTCAGCTATCCGATTTTAGTAGCCAATTCGAAAGCGGAAACATCGTCTCCAAGTAATCGATCAAATTGTTTAAATTGTCGAGTTGCACCGATAAGTTCCGATTACCTTTGATTAACGGTTACCTTCGATTAGTGCAACCATTTTTAAATAGCTATGGATTGAGCAAATTCTTGACCAATCTTGGATTGCTCTCATCTCGTCATTTTTTTCACATTATAAGGTATTAAAATATATTTGGTTTCGCAATGCGATTGAAACTTTTCATTCAATGATAAATTATAATTATTCTTTGTCGTTCAGTTAATTATCATATCGATTGACTGCATTTAAGATTCGTAGCGTTTCGTTTGATTTGGATCTTGTTAAATGATGAGATAAAATTCGTATTGACACGACTACTACTTTTTGGTTTATATGTTGACAGCCAATTTTGTTCGTTATTTGTTAATCGTCAAGTCCAACGGCAGGTCTTGCTCCATCTCGGTGACGGTCTCGTTCTTTATTCTGAGGTCTTGGCCGCATGTGTTACTCGTATCCACGATGTTGCTCCACATGTTCTCTAGCCCGTGCAAATCCACCGAGCTCATTAGATGTCGGAAGAGCGGGTTCTGCGCCTTGATAAGGAGATCCGACAAGATCTTGGTCTTCTGCAGGATGCTGTCGTTGCTGTGCACGCAACACTTGTGCCGGCAACAGCAGTCGCCGCTGGGATCTTTCAATTCCTCTTTGAGCGGCATCTGCTCCATCTCCATCTTGAGATCCTCCGCTCGCTTGATCACCGAATGTCTTACTGGATCGCAACTAACCGTGCTCTCCTTTTTGCAGGGCGTACTGTTGACGATCGACTCGATGTTCCTATAGTCCACTGTGGCGGTCTTGGTGTACTCCATCGGCTCCTCGGTCTTGATGGGCGTCGACTGCATCCCGATGCGCGGCATCGTGTCGGACACTCGACCCGGACTCGTATGAGGCGGCGACGCTACGGAGCAGTCCTTGATAATGGTGGTACCGGAGGCGTACATGGGATTCACTTGAATCCTGTCCGGTATGATGTAATTGTCATCGTACATCCTCTGATAGATCTTCACGTCCTGCTCGTACGTAGGTTTCGGTGGGGTGACCTGCTCCTGTTCCTTCCGCTGTTCCTGAAGATTATACAAGTTGTTCCACTCGACGAAGCTTCTCTGCTCTTCGAAGCTGTTGCTGGTCTTCGGGCTGCAGCCCGACACGCTGCTCTCGATACTAGAGTCCTTCTTGTCCGACTCGGAATGCGCGCTACTGCTCTGCTTGTCGGGCGAATTAACGTCGAATCTCGTTTTCTCCTGAACGTTGCTATCGTCGAAGCTCTTCTCCTGTACCTTGTCGTTGTTGTTCACGTAGTGGCGGTAGGTTTTAACGTGCTTCCTCAAGGACGATGGATCGGTGTACCTCTTCGGGCAGCCCGGCACCTTGCAGTAATATGGCTTATCTACAGCGTGAGTTCTAGTATGCTTGAATCTGTCCGAGGAATTCGAGTAAGCCTTATTGCAACCCTCGACGGGACAGACGTAGGGACGCTCGCCGGTGTGAGAACGCGCGTGGATCTTCAGGTTTTCAGCTCTGCTGAAGCTCTTGTCGCACTGGAAGCAATGGTGCGGCTTCTCGTTCGTGTGTGTTCGTACATGGACCAGCATCTTGTACCTGCATGAAAGAGACACGAGAGTGTTTGTTAAGAAAAGTGATTTCTGTGTTACGCGCGCATAATATTACATCCGGAGGAGTTTTACCTCGCGTTAAACCCACGCTCGCCTCTCGCGCATCCCTCCCATCCGCAATAAAACAGACCCCGTGGACCGGGCGCCGCGTGCAATCTCCCAACGTGTCCTGCAAGTTGCTCTAGGGACGTGAACCATCGGCCACAGTCTTGCCATCTAAAAGGAGGACAATACAAATTTAATTCTTTCAACATATGTACCGTTAAGAAAAACGCAACAAACTTTATTGTTCGATTTGTTTTATTTTTTGTTTTAGCTTTGCGAAATTGCGAGTCCAATAGAGACTGATATGTAAATATAGCCGCCTGACGCTGCTCTGAAGTATCGAAATATAATTTGCGTCACATGAACGCTCGCTGGCTCGTTCAATTGATACCAATTGCGGCCATTTTGCAATTGCCGCCGTTTGACACCAGTTTATCGCAAGAGAGAGACTGGAGTTCGGTACCATTCCAGTCAACGACAACGAATTCTTCCAAGCACGGATATGCTCACAGGAGGTCGTGGATCAAGGTAATCTTGAACGATTTGATTGGCCAAACACCCGCAACGACTCTTGTCTTCATTTATTTGATAAATAATAGGAATTGTACAAACTACAAAATATATCTTCGCGGGATATGTAATATTATAGCCATTACAAATTAACACTCAGTGTTACATAATATGACCTCAAAATAATGTGCTACATACACAGAAAAAAAAGAATCAAATTACAGTTTACATATACTCAACAATCTATAATCTTGAAATAAAATTATATTGTGTTAAACGAAGAAAACTTGCTTGAATAAAGTCATTTATATAGTTTTATACAGTTCAATCAAGAAAAAGAAGTTGAAATTTTTATAAGAGGAATATAGGTTGTTGCAATTATAAGTTTTGATTTGACACTTCTTTTTTTCTGTGTACATATAAGTCTCTGATCAACCACATTTT
>JASTWL010001663.1:0-27723 GCA_035220575.1 Temnothorax rugatulus | reverse complement strand
AACGGATGTCACCGATGGTTTGCATGAAGAAGATCAAGGAGTGAAATTGACGGATGTGTGACGAATATCACCGGTGCAGTTTCTTCGCGATCGCGAACTCGGTATACGCGGAACCGATCGACGCATCGTTAGACAAAGAGGCGTTATTGATACCAATTTTCCTTTTGAATGGGATTCTAACGTGAGACCGAAAGTGTATCGACAACTGCGGGACGAGTGCGTTAGCGAGCAAGAATCGGAGAATGCAGCTCTCTGTGCTACTAACTTTGCGCCACATTATATTCAGCCTATTGTTGACTATCACTATTGGGCGAGTAAAATTTATGAAAAGCTTAAGTATGAGTGTGAAGCAATATACTTTAAGATTCATACAGGTATTGGGAAGTACGTCGAATTGGTGGCGATGAAGAATTTGATACGTCGGGAACTGTACCTGTGCGCTGATCCTAAACATCGATTGATGTTTGAAAGAACTTATGAACGTGACCTTGATGATTTTATTAATTGGGACCTTAATCACTTTAATGCCCCCTTCTTCAATCCTCGTGATTTTATGTATAACCACTATGTCATTCAATATTGCAAACGATATTGTCCAGCGTGTCATCGAGTCGCGTGCAAGTGCTCCATCGAAGAATGTGACGTGATTTAAAAAATAGTGTGTAAAAAAGACAGTATTAAAAAACATGGAACATCCCGATGAAACGGAACGCGACCTGTTGAAACGATCCCACGAAGTCGCTACCTTGGGTGAATATCATGCATGGGCACAGCAATGCGAGGAGTTTATTGAGCAGCTCGAAGAAGACTGTCGTTCCAAACGTCCGCGGCTCTCAGACGGCTCTCAGACTGTCGGAAACAGACAGTCTTTAGTGGCAAGAATCGCGTGACTCGAAGGTGCGAAGACTCTGTTACAGAGACGGTTCGTACATATCGGTGGTGAGTACGCGGCGGGCAATAATAGTGACGATAACGCGGAAAGACTCGTGTGGCGAGAGATTGATACCGCGTTCGAAAGCCGTGTATTGACCGGTGCAGTGATAAATACCAATTACATCGAACCGCGACAATTTCTCGAAGATGCTAGAAACATCGTGCTCGATCATGTGCGGAACATCATGCAACAACATGGCGGTTTAAAAATCAACACTGTATTCAACGGCGAGTTTGTGGCGGGCGATAAACGTGACAATAAAAGTGTCAATACGAGAAACTGTGAACTCTTTCGTGGGTCCGATTTGGAAGAATGGTATAAGTTGCGCGTTATCGAATCCATTTTAGCATTGCTGGAGGAATTCCAGGAACGTGATAGCGGGTGGGCGTTATCACGTATACTCAATTTGATGGTGAACATAAACAAGTACAATCCATTGCGCGCGGGGTGTTACATCGATTTACCGCAAGAAATTAAATTAAAGAAAGTGGTGATCAACGTGCAATCAACGGACAATGCATGCTTCGCGTGGTCGGTGGTCGCCACGCTGTATCCAGTTGAGAAAAATGCAAATAGAATATCTTCGTACCCTTCATATAAAACAGTATTAAATTTACAAGGCATCGGATTCCCAATGTCGTTGCGTCAAATTAAAAAATTTGAAGATCTCAACGACATTTCAATCAACGTATATGCAATCAAGAAAAACATGGATAAACATACAATTTTACCAATACGGCTCACCGACCGAAAGATAAACAACAAACACGTAAATTTGTTGTACGTGGAAGACCCGCGAGATGCCAACGTGGGGCATTTCACCTGGATAAAAAATTTATCGCGTCTCGTTAGCTCGCAATTGAACATGCGCCATGGCCGGAAATACTTCTGCGATCGGTGAGTATATTTCTATTCTATGATATTTCATATTTTCTTTCAATGAAAAATAATAAATTATTCTTTTTTCGCAGATGCTTACATTATTTTATTTCGAGCGAAAAATTGGAAGCCCACACCGTCGACTGCCAGGAGATGAACAACTGCGCCATCCGACTGCCATGTGATAACGACAAGTGGTTGAGTTTCAAACATCACAGCATGAAGGAGCGAGTCCCGTTCATCATATACGCGGACCTCGAGTGCAGCCTGAAAAAAACTGAAGCGGATCCAGAAACGTCTGGTATCTACCAACACCATGAGGTATTTAGCGTCGGGTATTACGTGCGGTGCTCGTACGACGATTCGTTATCCGCGTATCAATTTCGTCGCGATAAAGATTGCATCACGTGGTTTGCCGGAGAGCTTGAAAAATTAGCCCATAGAGTAAAGCCTATCTTGTCCGCTAATGTACCCATGATAAATTTGACGCAAGACGAGTGGGAAAAGTTTAACAGCGCAACGCACTGCCACATATGCGAAAAACCATTCGCACCAGACGACGTGCGAGTACAAGATCATTGTCATTTAACCGGCAATTATCGGGGTCCCGCACACTCAAATTGTAATCTGAAGTATAAAAATTCATATCACATTCCCATAGTTTTTCATAATTTATCAGGTTACGATTCACATTTTATTATAAAAGAAATAGCCACCGCTTTTGAAGGACGTGTAGACTTACTCCCAATCACAAAAGAAAACTACATTTCGTTTACGAAAAACGTTGAAAACATCGAAGATAAAGATAGGAAAACTTGCATCAAATTGCGATTTATCGATTCATACAAGTTTCTCACCGCTAGTCTCGACAAATTGGCATCTTATCTCGGCAAGGATAAACTGCGAATATTACAACGCGAATTTTGCGAATTATCCACAGAAAATTTTGATTTGCTGACACGAAAAGGTGTATTTCCGTACGAGTATGTACATTGACTGCGTCGAAAAGTTGGTGGACCCATGCTTACCACCGCGCGAATCGTTTTATAGTTCCTTGACCGGTGACACTGTATCCGAGAGCGATTACGCACATGCCGTGAACGTCTGGCGACGGTTCTCCATTCAAACCTTGGGTGAATACAGCGATCTGTATCTAAAGACCGATGTCTTGTTATTGGCTGATATATTTGAAAATTTTCGCGATAGCTGCGTCGCGAGTTATGGGCTCGATCCGGCACATTATTACACTCTACCGGGTTTCACGTGGGACGCTATGTTGAAACATACGCGCATAAATTTCGAACTGCTCACGGACATTGATATGGTGATGTTTATCGAACGCGGTATTCGCGGCGGCCTCAGTCAATGTTCCGGTAGATACGCGCAAGCCAATAACAAGTACATGCAATCTCACGATCCGTTGAAACCATCGTCATATCGCATGTATTTTGATGTAAATAACTTGTACGGTTGGGCGATGTGTCAATCATTGCCCTATGCAGATTTTCGATGGGTTGACAACATCTCGAACTTCAACGTGAATGCGATCGCTTCGGATTCACCCACGGGTTATATTCTCGAAGTCGATCTCGAGTATCCGCGGCGTCTGCACGATGCGCACAGTGACCTACCATTCTGTCCGACGAGCGATAAGCCGCCTGGTAAGCGAGAGAACAAACTTCTCGCGACTTTATACAATAAGGAACGTTACGTCATCCATTAACTTGCAGCAGTGTACGCAACACGGTCTTCGCGTTACAAAGATACACCGCGTATTGGAATTTTCGCAATCTCCGTGGCTCCGCGATTATATAGAACTTAATACAAAATTTAGAACGCAAGCAAAAAACGATTTCGAAAAGAATTTATATAAATTAATGAACAATGCGGTATTCGGAAAAACTATGGAGAATGTGCGCAATCACGTCGATGTAAAATTATTAACAAAGTGGGACGGGCGATATGGCGCGGAGGCAATGATCGCGAAACCAAATTTTCATAGTCGAAGTGTCTTTTCAGACAATCTAGTCGCCGTTGAATTGCGTAAACTCGAGGTAAAATTCAACAAACCGATCTACGTGGGCATGTGTATACTCGATGTATCAAAAGTCTTTTTATATGGATTTCACTACGATTATATGTTACCGCTGTATCACGACAAATGCAAAATTATGTACACTGATACTGACAGCCTTATATATCACATCGAGTGTGAGAATGTTTACGAGACGATGAAACACGACATCGACAGATTCGACACGAGCGATTATCCGGTAGATAACGCGTACGGTATACAGCTTGCGAACAAGAAGGTGCCAGGCTTAATGAAAGATGAAAACAATGGCGCGATCATGACGGAATTTGTTGGACTCAGAGCGAAGATGTACGCGTTGAAGGTGAATGGTAAAAAAGACACTAAAAAAGCAAAAGGCGTCAAGAGTAACGTTGTAGCGCGTACAATAACGTTTAACGATTACACGCGGTGTCTGAAGGACGAGATTGAAATGACGCGACAGCAGTTCTGTATAAGATCGAAATTGCATGATGTAAGCACCATCCGTGAGACGAAAATCGCTCTGAGTCCCTACGACGATAAGCGATACATTATACCCGATTCGACTGATACGTTACCGTGGGGGCATTATCAAATACCCCCTCCGAAAACGTAATGTAATGTAATGCAATGTAATGCAATGTAATGCAATGTAATGCAATGTAATGCAATGCAATGCAATGCAATGCAATGCAATGCAATGCAATGCAATGCAATGCAATGCAATGCAATGCAATGCAATGCAATGCAATGCAATGCAATGCAATGCAATGCAATGCAATGCAATGCAATGCAATGCAATGCAATGTAATGCAATGTAATGCAATGTAATGCAATGTAATGCAATGTAATGCAATGTAATGCAATGTAATGCAATGTAATGCAATGTAATGCAATGTAATGCAATGTAATGCAATGTAATGCAATGTAATGCAATGTAATGCAATGTAATGCAATGTAATGCAATGTAATGCAATGTAATGCAATGTAATGCAATGTAATGCATGTAATGCAATGTAATGCAATGTAATGCAATGTAATGCAATGTAATGCAATGTAATGCAATGTAATGCAATGTAATGCAATGTAATGCAATGTAATGTAATGTAATGTAATGTAGGTATGTATGTAGGTATGTATGTAGGTATGTATATATGTATGTAGTGTGACGTGACAAAGTCACGTCCTCGGCCCGGATGGTAGCTCGGCCGAGGGAGACGTCAAGGGTGGTGCCTCCGCCCGAGGCGGGCGGAGCACTAGCGTAGGGTTAAGTAAGAATTTGCGAGACTTACAGGTTACGAGGCGGTGCGGAGCAGATGGCCCCGAATTTCTGTACCGACTTGAAGTCGCACCGAGGGAATCTGAGAGCGACCGGCTGGAGACGTGTCGAGGACGGACGGCCGACGGACGGGTCACGCTGGGGCCCATAGCCGGTACCGCATAGCGCCTGTCAAGGAGAACGCTGGCCCGCAGCACGAAACAACGACCCGAACACGGAGGTACCGGAAAGGGGGACGCCCCGACGAAGGTCCCCGTCAAAGGGGAACCACCCCCGGAGTTACGCCACCGGTCGACGAGCCACGGCCTGGCCAGTCGGGCTGTCGAGCAACCGATCCCGGAGTCGCGACCTGGACAGTCGGACCCGGCGCCATCTTGGCACTACTGCAGGCGGGTGGAGGCAGGCGCGAGGGCGCCTTGGTCAGGCGCAGCGCCGTGTAGGGCGCAGCACTCGTCAAGAGGGACAGAGCGTGCAACACCGGCGCGCAGGAGCGCAGGCGCGGGCCCAGCGTGGTCCCGCCGGGCCAGAGGGCCGTCACTGTCGTGCGGACCGTCTAATTGAGAGGTGCCATCCACCCCCTTGGAGAACCACCTGCTGCCGGCGAGCGAGAGAACGAGCGAACTTTGTAAGGCCACTGCACAAGCACCGCAAGTAAGATCGTAGCAATACCGAAGTCCTCCCGGGAGTCGCGTTGTGCCGCGAAAGTATGTGATCGCTTAATTATCCCGAAAGGAATACCGCGGGAGGACTCGGCCGGAAAAGTGCGTAATCGCCCGTCTCGGGAGTTCGAGTGCGCGGCCGCCGACAGTCAACGCGTTTAATGGTCGTGTCGTTGAGCTAATGATCGTTTCGTGAGTTAATTGTCATATCGTCGGGATGCGTTAAGTGCCGTATTGTGTAGACGCGGAGTATGGGAGACGGCAACTTGCGCTTCGCGTGATCGAGCGGTTTTGGGCGAGGTGTCCTTTGTACGGGCCGGACACCGTATCAATGCGGGGCCGCATGGGACTCGCGTGATCGCGTCGTGGCGTGCAGGACACCTTCGCATTTTGTGTTGCGGACCTCGCAAGGCGTCGCACGGGAGTGCTAATTCGCGGGGTCATTTCGGGGCTCGCGGAATCGGAGAGATTCGCGGCCATTTCGGGACTGCGAGATCGCGTAGAGTGTTGAAAGCGTATCGTATCGCGAATGGAAATCGTATTGCGAGCCGTTCCTCTCCGACGTCGTTACCGTTTTGTGAGTTGTTCGCGGCTAATTTTCGTCGAGTTGTGAAACGTGCTTCGAGTTATGTGTGCGTTGAATCGTAAATCTGTTGCGTCGAGGGATAATTAATGGTGTCGGTACCGCGCGATTCAGGGTGGGATTTGTCGTCATCTAGAAGTGTCAGTACCGAGACACACGGGGTGGGATTCGTTGTAAATGAAAATTGAGAAGCAGGTCGCTTCTAGCGTGCTTCGGTCCGAAAATTATCGGGCTCGCGGCGTGTGTTGCGCCGCCATTACGGCCGAACTGTTCTATCCTACATGCTTTATCATTAAATATTAATTTGTTATAACTGTGGTGTATTCATTGCGCTACGCTCCCTCTCCTCCTATATCGGACTCACGCCTGGGGTAATAAGGAATCAGGATTTCGTGTATCGTGGTGCGAGGAATCGCACCTGGCGCCCATACTAAGTTTTGCAGAGAGTATTCAGTCGAGCTACCATCGGTGGTGCATGAACGTAGAGTCCTAGAGACGTTGGCCATTCGGTATAAATGACGGCGCGCTCCTTCTCGGCCGGCGAGACCGAGCGGACATCGTCGTCGTCATAGTATGTATGTATGTATGTGCGTGCGTGCGTGCGTGCGTGCGTGCGTGCGTGCGTGCGTGCGTGCGTGCGTGCGTGCGTGCGTGCGTGCGTGCGTGCGTGCGTGCGTGCGTGCGTGCGTGCGTGCGTGCGTGCGTGCGTGCGTGCGTGCGTGCGTGCGTGCGTGCGTGCGTGCGTGCGTGCGTGCGTGCGTGCGTGCGTGCGTGCGTGCGTGCGTGCGTGCGTGCGTGCGTGCGTGCGTGCGTGCGTGCGTGCGTGCGTGCGTGCGTGCGTGCGTGCGTGCGTGCGTGCGTGCGTGCGTGCGTGCGTGCGTGCGTGCGTGCGTGCGTGCGTGCGTGCGTGCGTGCGTGCGTGCGTGCGTGCGTGCGTGCGTGCGTGCGTGCGTGCGTGCGTGCGTGCGTGCGTGCGTGCGTGCGTGCGTGCGTGCGTGCGTGCGTGCGTGCGTGCGTGCGTGCGTGCGTGCGTGCGTGCGTGCGTGCGTGCGTGCGTGCGTGCGTGCGTGCGTGCGTGCGTGCGTGCGTGCGTGCGTGCGTGCGTGCGTGCGTGCGTGCGTGCGTGCGTGCGTGCGTGCGTGCGTGCGTGCGTGCGTGCGTGCGTGCGTGCGTGCGTGCGTGCGTGCGTGCGTGCGTGCGTGCGTGCGTGCGTGCGTGCGTGCGTGCGTGCGTGCGTGCGTGCGTGCGTGCGTGCGTGCGTGCGTGCGTGCGTGCGTGCGTGCGTGCGTGCGTGCGTGCGTGCGTGCGTGCGTGCGGCGTGCGTGCGTGCGTGCGTGCGTGCGTGCGTGCGTGCGTGCGTGCGTGCGTGCGTGCGTGCGTGCGTGCGTGCGTGCGTGCGTGCGTGCGTGCGTGCGTGCGTGCGTGCGTGCGTGCGTGCGTGCGTGCGTGCGTGCGTGCGTGCGTGCGTGCGTGCGTGCGTGCGTGCGTGCGTGCGTGCGTGCGTGCGTGCGTGCGTGCGTGCGTGCGTGCGTGCGTGCGTGCGTGCGTGCGTGCGTGCGTGCGTGCGTGCGTGCGTGCGTGCGTGCGTGCGTGCGTGCGTGCGTGCGTGCGTGCGTGCGTGCGTGCGTGCGTGCGTGCGTGCGTGCGTGCGTGCGTGCGTGCGTGCGTGCGTGCGTGCGTGCGTGCGTGCGTGCGTGCGTGCGTGCGTGCGTGCGTGCGTGCGTGCGTGCGTGCGTGCGTGCGTGCGTGCGTGCGTGCGTGCGTGCGTGCGTGCGTGCGTGCGTGCGTGCGTGCGTGCGTGCGTGCGTGCGTGCGTGCGTGCGTGCGTGCGTGCGTGCGTGCGTGCGTGCGTGCGTGCGTGCGTGCGTGCGTGCGTGCGTGCGTGCGTGCGTGCGTGCGTGCGTGCGTGCGTGCGTGCGTGCGTGCGTGCGTGCGTGCGTGCGTGCGTGCGTGCGTGCGTGCGTGCGTGCGTGCGTGCGTGCGTGCGTGCGTGCGTGCGTGCGTGCGTGCGTGCGTGCGTGCGTGCGTGCGTGCGTGCGTGCGTGCGTGCGTGCGTGCGTGCGTGCGTGCGTGCGTGCGTGCGTGCGTGCGTGCGTGCGTGCGTGCGTGCGTGCGTGCGTGCGTGCGTGCGTGCGTGCGTGCGTGCGTGCGTGCGTGCGTGCGTGCGTGCGTGCGTGCGTGCGTGCGTGCGTGCGTGCGTGCGTGCGTGCGTGCGTGCGTGCGTGCGTGCGTGCGTGCGTGTGTGCTGTGTGTATGTGTGTATGTATGTATGTATGTATGTATGTATGGTAACGTAACGTAATGTAATATAAGGTAAGGTATGTTATATTGTTGGAAGGGATATTAATAATGATATTGTACATAAATATCTAAGATAAAGATGTATTTAGTATTTTTTATATAGTTTATTTTTCATATGTTTTAAAAATATGATCTGCATGATTTAAATAACATTGTCCTTGTGTATCCTTGAGTTGTGCGATCCATCGAATCCCAGCCATTTCACGTAGACCTCATCACCCTTCCTGCGCAGTACTTTCTCCACGAGATACGTGTCCGGGTAAGCAGCACGATGTAACTCATGCTCGTAGAACGCTCCAGCGATAGATTTTCCGCGATAGTCCTCCAGCAGATAGGTTGCGGAATTAGTGTGTTGCACTTTAACGATCTTAAACACCTCGGTGCTCCAATTTGGCGTGTAACCCTTCTCGAAGACTGTCTTGTGCTTGCTAACGCGTACCCGATCGCCTACTTTGAACTTTGTCAAACCTGCGATCTTGATCGCGCTGTACACCGTAGTTAAGAGTCTTTTAGCGATTGCAGGAGTAACGTCAACTGGCCGCATGCCGATCGTTCGATGCTTGCGCGCGTTGTACTCCGCGATGAGACGCGGTAGCTCGTCGATCCACTTGTAAATTCCATTGAACGTAAACATCTTCCACATGTTATTCTTTAACGTGCGATTGAATCGCTCGACGACCGACGCCTTCAACACCGAATATGTGGAATAATGATTGATGTTGTGTTTCCTCAGGAGACGTTGCACGTCGGTGTTGTAAAATTCCTTCCCCATATCGGTTTGTAAGTTTTTCGGACATCTCCCGCTCTCTCGAATTATTTTGGCCATAACTTCAGCCGTCTCGCTTCCACCTTTACTCTTGAGCTGTACAGCCCACGCATATTTGCTCAGCACATCGATGACGGTGAGTATATAATGGTAACCTTTGTTGAAACGTGAGTATGGACGCATCTCGACAATGTCAGCCTGCCACAGGTCGTCGTATCCCCGAACTATGACGTGTCTTCGTGGAAAATTTCTTCTCGCCGGAGCATGCAGTTCTTCAACGAGTCGTTGCTTCTCGATATTTTTACGTCCATCGGATGTCATGTTTTTAGTGGCGCGTAATAATATGCACAAAGAAATTATATTATAATTTATATCTCAAACTTTTTTAACCATTCAATAGCCGTTTATTTCCGTTTATCGTCCTTCAATAGTCGTTCTTTGTCTGCTGGCCGTTCTTTGTCCACTAGCCGTTTATAACCCTTCGCTAGCCGTTCATAGCCATTCGCCAGCTGATCATAGCTGTTTCTGAGTCGTTCGTTAGCCGCTTGATAGCTATTCCTGAGCCGTTCCTGAACCGTTCGTCGTTGCCGTTCATCGTCGTTCATTAATCGTTCATAGCCGTTCCATTTGTTGCTATCCATTGTTGTTCGTTTCTGACTCGGCGGTCAAATGTCGAAGCTCGTGTATCGCAATCCGTAACGCTTGCAGATCCTTCTCGAACGCAGCCAACTTCTCGTCTGACTTTTTCTGTCGATTGCTCAACATTTTAAAGCACTGATCCACGTATAGTTTGTTAACCGCGTCATCATCAGCTTTCGGATGCGCCACGCGTCGAATCTTACGCGACTTTGCGTCAAAGTTGGCAGCAACCATACAAAAAGCGTTATCCCGCACATAATTTCTGACTAATCCATTGCATTGATAGTTCGATTGCGTCTCGCCTCGTCCGAGCGATATGCCAAACTTGTTGATCGGCATTTCAATGCTGATTGAATGGTTCGCCGACGCATGGTTTAATTTATAATAAGCCCAGCCTCGCGAAGTTCCTCGATGATCGACAGGATCTCGTTGTCGTGACCGTTGTGACCCGCTTGGCGCGAAGCGTCGAGCAATCGGAGACGATCCACCAGCTCGTTGGGGTCGTCCCAGTGCACGTAGTCGATCTTATTGTCGGTTAGCGTCATCACGCGAGGCATGCATAATCCCTTTCCAGATTTTTTCCTCTTCCTGGATGGGGCAGCGGGAGGGAACAACGATGCGATTATATTCATATACTTGTGTCCCCTGTTGCTCAGTACTCGCTCGCGAGGATCATGCTTGAATTTATGAGCACTCGTTGCCGACAACATGCTCTTGTACTTTTGCATGTTGTCCTCCGTGTAGATCTCGTCATCAGGTAGTCTATTGAAGATCAACTCATAAATACCAGGTGTACCAGTATATCGTACGCCATCGATATAAATGTTATCCGCATTGTCCACGTCAAAACGTTTATTGCCGAGCATCATTCCGTCCTTGCCGAAATAAACGCCGTATACGGTGTCTATCGACGGAAAGGAGCTCAAAAATTCCATGATGTACTTTTGGCCCAGTGGACCCAAGTGTTCTTGCAACGTTTGTAGAAACATTTCTCGGCCCTCCGGCGTTTCCAATTGCTTTTGTACAGACGTCGCGATCGAGTCATCCGTGGTTTCGAAAACATCCGCGCTTGCGAGTGATTCGGGAATTTTTTGCACGGTTCACACCGTCGCGAGTGGTGTGGAGGTTATCGGTAGTACTTTCGATCGATTAGATTTATGTGGTGTCGATGAGAGATCCAACCAGGAGTCTGATCGCTTCCTCTTTTTCGACGTCGCATCCTCCCAATCCTCCTCCTCCTCCTCCACCTCCTTCTCCTCCTTCTCGCGCTGCTGAAATGGTAACGTTTTGATCTCCACGTCAGCGACGCTCTCCGGCTCTTCTTTCTTCACCGAGATCGAGTTGTCTGCGATCTTTTGCAGCGGCCCGATGAGAGGTTTAAAGTGTGTGTCCAACTCAATGTCCTTCACGATCTTACCGGTCTTCAAAGCGCGAAGTTTCTTACGAATTGAATCACTCGTTTTCGCAATCTCCTTCGCGATCTTCTCGCGCTTGCGAATATTCTCACTCCCGTCGATCATGGCCATCGCGGAAAAAAGCAGCGGTGTTAATCACACGTTTTAGCCCGACGAGGTATCGACAGCGACTGATCGCTTTTGTGGTATCGCGAACACGTTAAATCCTTTTCTGTACCAGCCGTTCGAAAGCGCGCTGTCCTTGTCTATCACTACGAATCCGTACTTGCGTTGCCAACAATCGTGACACAACGCACAAAATTCGTCGTACGACATGTCGGTATTTACGTGATCGTTGTACACGTGTTTCAGATTGGTACCATCCTGTTTGAACAGGATCAGTAGGTTCGCATTGTCACGTATCAGATGTTTAGGTATTCTCGCGTACGTTTGACAGAGATAGAAGCAGTCGACGCTCGAGTGTCTGCCCATTGAGAAGTACTCTCTCACAGCATCTTGCTTATCGCACGCCACGTCATCGAAGACGAAGATTGAGTTTGGACGCGCATCACTCGGTGGAATGACGTCACTGTTGGAAAACGTAAAGTAGCCGATTTCGTTGATCGACGTTAATACACTCTCCAAGTATCGATATTTCGGCTGCTGCAGAAATTTCGAGTACACGTACACGTTCTCGAAACATACACCGTGCGGATTTTCCAGCAAGCTTATCAGAACATTGGTTTTACCGCAATTCGAGGGGCCACAAATGATCGCGCGTATAGTAGTCGGTAGCATCGCACCGTGCCTGCGCTTCTCCGCGTTGCCCGCCATCGACCGTAATCTGTCGTCGCAATTCGACACGCGAATCGTCAACGGTTGTCGCACGAATCTCATTTTTTTCAGACTGTCGACTGGAGCTTCCGACCGGACGCCTATTTATAGGTGCGCGGAACCGCGAATCGCTCAGTAATAAAGATGTTCGTCCTGCTGTCGAGACCTTCCGATATCCGCGATTTGAGCGTCGAACAGCTACAATTTGTGCCGAAACCTGTTCTGCTGCGAATGTGCGGTGATTTCGTCCACTACGTGTGGGACAAGCTTCCGGAATATATAAAGGCAGATTCAGAGGTTCAGACATATCGTCGCTGTTACGAGCATTACAATCAACCGTGGCAGATAACGCACATCGACGGTCCCGCACCATTGATAAAGGATTGCGGCGAATGTCGCAAACAAAAATAGGCAAAGGCTTATTAAATCGCGTGATAAACGCACTTCCGATTGAATTGCATATTCCCGGCTATCAATTTTGCGGTCCAGGAACTTGTTTACAAGAACGATTGGCGAGAGGCGATCAAGGTATTAATCCATTGGACGCGGCGTGTCGCGAGCACGACATAGCCTATTCGCGTAGCCGCGATCTCACCGGGAGACACACGGCGGATGAGATACTCGCTGCGAAAGCGCGAAAACGCATTACCGCAAGAGATTCGACTCTCGGCGAGAGAGCTGCTGCTACAGCCGTCTGGGCAGCCATGAAGGCTAAGACGAAACTCGGAATGGGCTTGAAAACGAAGAAAATGAAAACGAAAACGAAGAAGAAGAAGAGAGCGGATCTGAAAAAACGGATACTTCCGGCGGCGAAACACGGTGGTATCTTGCCGATTCTACCGTTGATGGGAGTTCTCGGTTCGTTGGTCGGCGGAGCGGCAGGAGTCGCGAAGGCCGTGAACGATAACAAAGTCGCGCGGCGTCAGCTGGAAGAACTGAAACGTCACAATCGCGCCATGGAGGGTCACGGACTTTATCTCGCTCCATACAAACGCGGGCATGGAGTCTCGAGTAAAAAAAAAAAAAAAATATCAAGGAAACGTTCAAAATTCCGAAAGGTGTAACTACCAAGTACACCAAGGTGTACAACTGCAACAACTTGCAAAGCGTATGCACATTCCATATTTTAGAGGTATTTTTATGCGTACTACCTTACCGACGGATGGAGTGCGTCGAAACGAGAGTGGCATCGTGAATTTGGATAACACTGAGGGACCGGGCACTCACTGGGTGGCATACGCGAAGAGGGGAGATCGAGCCATATATTTCGACAGTTATGGTAATCTTCGACCGCCGAGAGAATTGGTGCTGTATCTAAAGAACAACGTGACGCAAATCGAGTACAATCGCACACCTTATCAACGATACGATCAGAGCAATTGCGGACAACTGTGTCTGCGCTTTCTACAGACGGTTGACGATCAATTTAAAGCCTGGCGTTGCATTGTTTGAACTCAGTATTCATTCAAACATGTCACTGACATTTACGCTCACCGGCAAGAGTAGCATCCTCGCGGTAAGCTACTTTCCCATCGTGGATTTGAGCGACGGCGATTACGAGCTCGGTCTGATAGATTTCGAAACCTATTACACGATACCGAATGTAAATTCTTCGAACAATAAATTCTACTTTGACGACAAGGAGATTACCGTTCCCGAAGGGTCATACGAACTGCGTGACATACACACGTATTTGAAACAATCAATTTTACAATTGGAACAATCCAATAATATTGCGAGAAAGAAACATGTCGGCGAAGATGAAGAGTATCCGTTGATCATTCGAGCCAACAACAATACGATGAAGAGCGAGATCAAATGTGCTTATCGGGTAAATTTCACCAAACCGAACAACAATGGATCGCTGCTGGGATTTTCAGCGAATCGCGTGCTGGAGCCGCGACAATGGTACGAATCGGACGTACCGATAAATATCATCAGTGTAAACATCATTCGCATAGAGTGTAACGTGACCGCGGGCGCGTACAGCAACGACAAGTACGTGCACACGATACACGAGTTTTCGCCGAGTGTGCCAACAGGATATAAGATATCGGAAACGCCGGCGCAGATCATTTACCTTCCGATCACCGTACGGAGCATTACTGACCTAACGATTCGCGTCGTCGATCAGGACGGTCGATTGATTGATTTTCGCGGAGAAGAGATCACCGTTAGACTGCATGTGCGAAGACGACGACTGTGGTAAAAGGTGAGATGCTCATACTGAACGAAGAAGTGGAGAAGGTGCGACAGACGAGAAACAAAATTGGAGAGACAATCCGATCGCCAAGAAAGAAGAAACTCACTGCGTCGAACGCTGAATTTTTGAAATCATTGGGTTTTGTCGTGCGAAATGGCTAATATCTTAAACATTGGAGGTGAACCGATCTTTGACGATAGCATCGTCAAGATTGAGACTCACACGTACAATCCGTACGCCAACACGACTGTTCAGGAATCGCGAGAACACTCTCGGCTCTTCCGTTCGTTTCGAGCGTTAAATTTCTGTATTGCTCTCGCCGTGTTTTCATTTCGCGTATTTATCTGCGAGACCTTGTCATTACCCGACGCGTTCCTGCGAAATCTATCGGTTACCCGAATTTCTCGTTCGATCCTCGGAAACGATCGCGCTATTCGTCGAACTCTCCCTCCCCTCGCGCGCTCGCAATTACCGTCTAGACACACTCTGTGAATACCGCTCGCCTCAGAACTCTCCGTGACTTCGCAATAGCAACATTAAATTCTCGATACAACTAAGACCGCATCTTTGATTCGTCGTTCCATACCAATACCTTGACTGCCGAGTCCTTTTTACAAGGCTGTACCAACCAACCGCGCTTTGCGATACGAGACTCAATCGTAGAGTGCACATTTTGGTCCTTCGAGCCGGATTCGGAGTCAAGAAGAAGATTATCGATTACGACCTTCGAAGGGCGGAGTGACGATACCCGTTCACCATGGCACCCTCGTCAGACGAGCTCATGGCAAAGCAGAACCAACTGATGGGCTCAATAGCTCGTACTCTGACCAATTTTAAGAAACTGGGTCAAGCCAAGATGACTAAGGCGGTGGTGCAGAGCCGAATCACAACTCTCAAGGAGAAGTTCTCAGCATCGCGGGACTTGGATGCGCGGATCCGGGCATCCCTTGACGTGAGCACGGCCAAGGAGCTGCCATACTTCGCCGATGACCATTTCCAAGCCTGTGAGGACCATTTCGACGAGGCGCTTGACTACATGTCCGAGGTACTAGCCAAGGTGTCTGAGATGGACACGGTCGATCTCAACGTAAGTCACGCTTCAGATTTCCTCCTCCGTCCTACGGCTCAGCTTCCGCGGATCAACCTACCGACCTTCAACGGATCTTTCGACCGCTGGGAAAGCTTTCACGATCGCTTTAAATCGATGATTATCGACAATCGCAATATTTCAAATGTAGATCGGATGCATTACTTATGCTCAGGTTTAACGGGAAGTGCAAGTAGCGCGCTCAACCATCTCGCTATCACCGACGCGAATTTTTCCGTGGCATGGAAGATTATTACGTCGCGTTATGAGAACAAACGTCGTTTGATTAATGGTCATCTGCAAACATTATTCTCGTTGCCACAGCTCGCGTCCGAGACCTTCAAAGACCTTCAGAATTTGCGTGACAAAGCGAGTACATCAATTCAAGCGCTCAAAAATCTCGATCGTTCCGTCGACACTTGGAGCGATATCCTCGTATTTCTTATCTCGCAAAAACTAGACAAATCTTCCCGAAAAGCGTGGGAATTGCAGCTAGGCGAGACCGTCGATTATCCTACATACGACGATTTGGATCAATTCTTGGAATCGCGTATCCGCGCGTTCGAGGCAATCTCCCCCCCCCCCCCCCCCGAAACCTGAGAAATCGACGGACGGGCCTCAACAATCGTCTAAAGCGAAATCGATCGCTTCTCATTCGACAATAACGGCGAACCTCGCGTGCCCGATGTGCAAATCCCCGCACTTACTCTATCAATGTCTGTCATTTTTAGCTTATACTCCGTCGCAACGGTACGAATACGTCAAGAAAGAAAATTGTTGTATTAATTGTTTCGGGTGTAAGCATTCGATGAAAGATTGTAAAAACTTGCGATCATGTAAAACGTGTCATAAGCGACATCACACATTACTGCATTTCACGGACGATGCAAAACCGGCTAGCGGAGAGTCCGCTCCTACCGTCGAATCGAAAAGTACCGAGACAGATAACGAAGTCGCGTCTCATGTAATTTCAAATGCGCTAACGCCGAAGTCAACCGTACTTTTGGCAACCGCTCGAGTTCGTGTTTACTCTCCACAAGGTCACTTCGTCTTCGCCCGTGCGTTGCTCGACCAAGGTTCCGTTGCTATCTTAATTTCCGTAAATATCGCTCAGCGGTTGCGTCTCGCGAGAATGAAGCAAACTACCCGTATTACCGGAATCGGAGAATCGCAATCGTTGTCGCAATCAACTGCACATATTAGTGTAACCGCATCGTTCGGCGACAAACCTGCACTCTCGACGACCGCGTACGTAATCAAATCGCTGTCAAAGTACGCACCGAATCGCGTTCAATCAACGTCCCGATGGGCGCACATCTCTAACCTAACGTTAGCGGATAAGGACCCCATGAGCTCTGATCCTATCGACTTAATTATCGGCGCGGATTTATACGGCATGCTTATATTAGACGGTGTCCGCAAAGGAACCGCTAGCGAGCCTATCGCGCAGAATACCGCTCTCGGGTGGATACTTTCCGGACCTATCGCTCCCGCTCGTTCCCTCCACCCCGATTCCGTTCATATTCATCACGGAACAATCCTTGAAAACCTGGATCTCGATCTTCGCTGCTTCTGGGAGATCGAAGAAGTTCCTCATAAACCACATTTAAGTCCCGAAGAGCGACAATGCGAGGAGCATTTCGCCGCTACTCATTCTCGCACGCCGGACGGACGATACGTCGTTCGTTTACCCTTTAAAACCGGCCCTCCTATAGATATTGGCGAATCTCGCTCTACTGCGCTGTCAAGTTTATTCCGCTCGGAGCGTCGACTTCTTCGCGAACAAAATAAAGCCGCGTTATATCGCGAATTTCTTGAAGAATACGAGACGCTCGGTCATATGACTAAAGTTAACGATACCGACTCACAATCGAGTCACTCTCAAGTTTATTATATTCCGCACCACGCTGTTTTTCGTGAGAGCAGCGTCACCACTCAGCTTCGGGTCGTATTAAATGCTTCCTGTGCTACATCGAACGGTACCTCGTTGAACAATCATTTGCTAATCGGTCCTAAGCTCCAAAGTAATCTTGCCGCAGTTATTCTGCTATGGCGTCAGCATCAGTTTGTTTTTACTGCCGATATCGCCAAAATGTACCGGCAAATTCTTATCGATAGCCGCGACGTGGACTACCAACGAATTCTCTGGCGCTCGTCGCCCTCACAGCCAGTCGCGGAGTACCGGCTGCTCACCGTTACATACGGCACTGCCGCGGCCCCGTATCTCGCGCTTCGCGTCCTGCTACAGCTCGTAAAAGACTACGGAGACGAATTTCCGTTGGCCGCGTTGGTTTTGCTTCTCCTAACATACGTCGACGACTGCACGTTCGGAGCTGACAACCGGGAGCTCGCGCTTAAAATTCGCGATCAGTTGATTGCTCTCTTGGCAAAGGGCGGTTTCCGGTTACGCAAATGGGCAAGTAACTGTCCCGAGTTGCTGTCCGACATTGATCCGTCAGATCATGGCCTCGCGCGCGATAAGGATCTACACGTCGACGAGCCGCTGAAGATATTAGGCATCGCGTGGAATCCCGAAAGCGATTCCTTCCATTTCCGTGTAACGAGCCCACCGAATCCGGGGTATACGAAACGTGCGGTTCTCTCCACTATCGCTAAACTTTTTGACCCGTTAGGATGGGTGACTCCCGTTATCGTTGTCGCGAAAATATTAATGCAACGCCTATGGGCGTTAAAATGCGATTGGGACGACGTGTTGCCGTGTGATCTCCTAGAACAATGGCGCGAATATCACCGTCAGTTACCGCGTCTCAAACTTATATCGATTCCTCGCTGGACACAATACGGTGCTAATATCGCTGATTGTGAGCTTCACGGGTTTTCGGATGCGTCGACAAAGGCTTACGCCGCGGTCGTATATCTCCGTCTCGTACCGAAAAACGGTCCCGTTACCGTTTGCATACTCGTCGCAAAATCAAAGGTCGCTTCAATCAAAACACTAAGCGTACCGCGACTAGAGCTCTGCGGCGCGTTACTTCTCGCACAGTTAATATCCTTCGTTTTGTCGAGCCTCGACATTCCAAATCTCCGATATCACGGTTGGACCGATGCGAGGATCGTGGCTCAAACAATCTCCAGCAAAACGGGAAGTTTCGTCGCAAATCGCGTCGCCAAGGTGCAACACCTTTTACCGAACGCAATCTGGCATCATGTTCCGACGGCAGATAATCCCGCCGATTGCGCATCTCGCGGTTTAAGCCCTAGCGAACTCGCCGATTGCACCCTGTGGTGGTCGGGGCCCCCCTGGCTTAAACAATCCCCTGAGCATTGGCCAACGTCATGCTCGTCGCCAATCGCATCCGACGTATCAAACGAAAACCGAGTCGTCGTACACGCTTGCGTCGCGCGTCCCATCGAACCGTGGGATCTCGCGACTCGCTATTCCTCGTGGGCTAAACTTCTACGCGTAACGGCATATATCCTGCGGTTCGCAAAAATCCTTCGTTCTCGCCTCAATTCCATACCGGATACCGGGGCTGAGGTCAATCTATCGCGCGCATTAGCTCCACGCGACTTTCAAACTGCCAAGATCTTTTGGCTCAAAAGGATTCAGGGTGACATATTTCCGCAAGAAACTGCGAGTCTAAAAGCAAGCAATCGCGTTTCCAAGTCAAGCTCACTTGTCGCACTTAACCCGTATCTCGACACCGATGGCCTCATACGAGTCGGAGGGCGGCTTCAAAAGTCCGATCTCCCAGAATCAGCCAAACATCCCATTGTCCTGCAGTCTCATCCATTAGTATCTCGCATTATATCGCAGGCTCACCATATTACACTCCACGGAGGTCCTCACCTTACCCTCGCTTACCTCCGTACCCAGTTCTGGATTCTGCGCGCTAGAGCAACAGTACGAGCGGTTCTACACCGCTGCGTTGAATGCATTCGCGAAAAGGCCACGTCCCGGCGGAGCTCATGGGCAACTTACCAGAAGTTCGAGTCAATCGAGCTTCGCGAGCTTTCGAACATACCGGAGTCGATTATGCAGGGCCTATACTCGTCCGGTCCGCGAAAGGACGCGGCCATAAGGCTCACAAAGCCTACATCGCCTTATTCATTTGCATGACAACGAAAGCGATCCACCTAGAGCTAGTAAGCGATTACAGCTCGGCGGCGTTCCTCGCGGCGTTTGTCAGATTTGCAGCTAGGCGCGGACATCCCAATAGCATGTACTCCGATAATGGTACGACATTTCGGGGCGCCGAACGAGAACTCGTCGCCGCGTTGAAAGCCGCCGTGCGCGATCCCAACTTTTTGAACCGATTAGCAGGCGATCAGATAGCGTGGCATTTCCTCCCCCCAGCGGCTCCACATTTCGGCGGATTATGGGAGGCAGGAGTCCGTAGCGTCAAATATCATTTGAAGCGATGCGTCGGATTTCATACGCTGACGTACGAGGAGATGAACACGCTACTGTGCCGAATCGAAGCGTGCCTAAATTCGCGACCGATTGGCTCAATCTCCGAGAGTATCGACGACTATCACGCCCTTACTCCCGGTCATTTCTTAATCGGAGCCAGTCTTATCGCAATCCCCGAACCAAGCGTGCTCGACATGGCGGAGAACCGGCTCTCACGGTGGCAACTCGTACAGAGAATCGCTGAAGGTTTTTGGAGGTCATGGGTGAGCGACTACTTGCATACGCTCCAACAGCGCCCGAAGTGGCGCGTTATCCAAAACCTGGCCAAAGTTGGTCAGATCGTCCTTGTACGTAATCCGCTCGCCCCCCCAAGTCATTGGGAACTCGGACGTATTATCCCGGGGATGACGGCCTGACGCGCGTCGTTACCGTCAAAACCGCACGCTCCGAATATAAGCGACCCATTGTCAAGCTATGTTTCTTGCCTATCGATATCAATGTCGAAACCGAAAAGGAACCGGTCAAGGCGGGCGGCCAGCGGCCGTAACACGATCCATCTTCCGGTCACCAAAACGATATGTATATATGTATAAAGCGCAACTGTATTTAGATTTAAGTTTCATTGTATTAACACATTACATTATGTATTTAGATTTAAGTTTATTATGTATTTAGAGTTAAGTTTTCATTGTATTCATATAATTCTCGTTTCGAATGTAAGCATTCGAGGCGGGCGGTATGTTCAGGAATCGCGAGAACACTCTCGGCTCTTCCGTTCGTTTCGAGCGTTAAATTTCTGTAATGCTCTCGCCGTGTTTTCATTTCGCGTATTTATCTGCGAGACCTTGTCATTACCCGACGCGTTCCTGCGAAATCTATCGGTTACCCGAATTTCTCGTTCGATCCTCGGAAACGATCGCGCTATTCGTCGAACTCTCCCTCCCCTCGCGCGCTTGCAATTACCGTCTAGACACACTCTGTGAATACAGCTCGCCTCAGAACTCTCCGTGACTTCGCAATAGCAACATTAAATTCTCGATACAACCAAGACCGCATCTTTGATTCGTCGTTCCATACCAATACCTTGACTGCCGAGTCCTTTTTACAAGGCTGTACCAGCCAACCGCGCTTTGCGAAATGAGACTCAATCGTAGAGTGCACAACGACGATTGAACACAACGATGAGATAAGAATACCCATACAACAGCAAGATTTATACACGTTACCAAGCGAAAGCTTTCTCTACGTCGAAGGGAGATTGATAAAAAAGAATAGGAATGACGAGTCTCAGGCAACGCTTGTAAATAATTGCGTAGCCTTCATGTTCGATGAGATTCGATTTGAGCTCAACGGTGTGGAGATTGATCGCAACAGAAACGTTGGAATAACCAGTACCATCAAGAACTACGTATCGCTATCGTATAACGATGCTCAACTCATGCGGAATGCTGGATGGGACGTTACATCGAGCATACTGGAAGGATACTTCAACTTTTTAGTACCGCTCAAGAGGTGGCTGGGCTTTTGCGAGGATTACAAACGCGTGATTGTTAACGGTCGTCAAGAAATAATTTTGATACGTGCGCGTAGCGATAACAATTGCATTATAGGAGATCCGGCGACGGAGCCGAAAATCGAACTGTTTAAAGTACAGTGGCGAATGCCTCATGTTACGTTAAACGAGCTCAATAAACTGTCCTTGTTACGGGCCTTGGGAAGCGGGCTATCTTAGTGTCAGTTTTCGTTCGTGGGATCTGTACGAGTACCCCCTCTTGCAGAGCACAACCAAGCATTCGTGGGCTGTCAAGATTGCGACTCAGCTAGAGAAGCCGCGATACGTTATTTTTGCGCTGCAGACCGGTCGCAAGAATATCATGTCTCAAAATGTTAGCGTATTTGATCACTGTAATTTGACCAATATCAAGCTTTATCTAAACTCTGAATTTTATCCGTATGATGACTTGAACCTAGATTTTACTAAAAATCGATACGGCCTTCTTTTTGATATGTACGCGCGTTTTCGTAAAACTTATTACGGATACGATAACAGTGATACGCTTTGCAGCGTGTATACATTCCTGACGGAAGGACCTTTTGTTGTCATCGATTGCTCGCGACAAAACGAGTCTGTCAAGAGCGCCACCGTGGATGTGCGAATAGAATTTGACTGTAAAAAAATGTACCTGCAAATACTACCGCCTATTGTCTCATCTTGCATGATCGCGTAATCGAATACTGCCAGTTGTCTAATGTAGTACGCAAACTCGTGTAAATCACAATGTTGACAAATATTCCGATATAAGAGAAGCAGATGTAGCGTGATACGGCATAGTACGGATCCTTTCTTCGTTGCATCATTATCGTGCCAACGTTTGTCGATCTGCAAGGATTCATCGTCGGGATGTAATTTGTCGTAAAGGAGGCAGCGGTGCTGAGAAACGGGACCGTTCTGGCGCATTACATCTTTACGCGCCCCATGCCGTGGAGTCTTCTCACAAAATTCGACAAATCATGTGCTTCCTGGCTGATTGCAAATCACCATGGATTACCGTGGGATGAGGGAGACGTGCCATATGGTATGGTAAAACGCCTAATTACGTCAGCCGTGCTTGGTACAGAAGAGGATGACGAGATGCCGACTCTCGTGTACGTCAAGGGATGCCAGAAACAAGAATGGCTGGTGGATCTGCTTGAGAATTATGCGAAAGAAAATCTGATCATCGAGACTCTGGATGCGGATTACGAAGATATCAAATCTTTAAATAATCTAGATGTTACTAACACTATGCGATGTGGAAAACATGTTAAAAATTGCGCATTACAAAATGTATTAAAATTATTTAACTGGTGGTCGCGACGCCAGGAGAATTGGGATCTTTTTAAAAAATAAATTATATATAATTTTACAATGTTTTATTTTCTTTTCCCCATTCCCATTAGTTGTTAGTGGTTTCCCTCTCCTAATTTCTCCCACCACATCATAATTTTGAAGGTAGGGTGTTGTCGCGTATATAATTGGTTCACTTTTCACTTCTTAGTCATTGGTATGATTTTTTATAACTTCTACGTAAGCAGCGCCGACATTGGTGCTTGAAAATGTTGAAGGAAGGGGAATTATTCCTTCCCTTCCTTTATAATTTTTCATCTGCGCGCGCCATCCGATTTTTCTAGAACGTTACAAACGGAGTTAACGTTTTAACTAGTGTTACGAAGACAAAATCAATCAAGTCTCATCGTTTGAAGCGACAACTTCAACAGTGAAAAAAGTATACCTCTTACGGAGAAATAAGAAAAATGGCTGGTCGCAGTGAAGATGTAAATAATTCTGAGAAGTGAATGTTCACTCGCGATATTCCCGATAAGGGACTTCGCGGCTTCGAGGGAAGCAGCACAAGTATGAATTATTACGTATCCTCGCGAAAAATCGGAGCCTCGTTATACGCCTAAGCCTCGTGAAGTTTCATCGGACGAGCACAAAACGTAAGTATTACTTTGGATAAATTTTTTAAAATTTATTTTTTTTCTAATTTTATTAATTTATCTACTTTATTTTTTCTACAGTTTCAATAAATCGGAACCTCGTTATACGCCTCGTATCTTGGGCAGACGATTTGCCCTGACAGTCACGGCTTACAAGTATTTGGATATCGGAATCAATGTGGGATCTACATCCTTTGTGGAATTGATTCTTGGCGACAATCGGGGAAATCAGATCGTGCTTCCTCATGCAACGTGGACAACGATCATCGAAAGACGCATGGATATCGAACAACTCATGCAGTCGACTGTCGGTTCATCGCTGTCTATTGAAGATCTAGTTATAGAAATTGTTAAAATGCGTGACGCTAATATTGTAAAACTTACGTTGCGCGATACATGTTTATACATGATACCTGCAACTATGTTATTTTTGTTTGAAATCGAACAATGTGTCGAACATGTATATTTCAATTTATGTCAAAGTATACAGCATGTTAGTAATAAGTATAAACATTTTGTAACAATCTTGCGACAAAATCGTATCACGGATAAATGTCAGGCGAGAAAAGTATTGAGTGAGGTGTCCGATGGAAGTTCGCTCATAGATTGCGAACTATTAGCTTTCGCCTTAGATAACATTGTATATGAAGCAAAAATGTAAATAATGAATAAAAATTGAATATTAACATAAATAGTGGTAAAATTATTTTTCAATCTATCTCTTCCGTTTTCATCCAACATTAGCCTCCTCTATGTTTAAATTATATCTACATATATGTTGCAATAATGTTCTTTTAATTATATAAACAATTTATTATAAATTTAAAGAATTAATAAAATTATTAAAATATTGATAAAAACTTTTATCTAAAATAGAATAATCTCATCACAGCATGTACGAACTTGTTCGTTCCTGTCTTCCACTCTCATTTCCCCACTACGGGGACTCTATAGTTTGTCACGTAAAATATGGTTTTTGTCAACATTTTTTTTTTTGGAATGCAAACCTAGAAAGAAAAAGGTTTTCGACGTCATCTCTTCCTGCGTTCAACTCTATAGTTTAAGTCATGTAAATTTTTTATTAAATTATTATAATTAAATTAGGTTATAAATAATTATATTAATTAAATTAGATTATAAAAAATTATATTAATTTATAGGTTATAAATAATTAAATTAATTGAATTAGGTTATAATTATCATAACCTTGCGACCGCGCGCTAAGTTTCTGAAGCCTGCGGGATTCAAATCGCCACGGGTAGTCCTCGATAAAATTTCGGCGGAGGCAATGCAGCTGTTGGTAGAGAGCAAGCGCGACGCAGATCGCGTGGAGAAGAAGGCAGCGGAGGTAGCAGCGGCATTACCGGCACGAGAGACGGCGCGAGACATGCCGCCCATACACGCGTCGACCCCGATTCCCCCCGCATTACCCATTCCAGAAACACCGGCGCCAAACAGCGCGGCGGACAGGCTGTCGCAGCAGAGAGAGCCGGGGAACGAGAGCGGGTCGTTCAAGAGTCCGGCCACGCCAACGGACTCGGAGTGCTCTAAAAAAGAGTAATTCCGCGCAGTCAGGAGGCGCTCCGAGGATGGAGGGCAGTGCGTGATGCCCCGTCCGGCGTAAACTAGAGTATAAGGTTTAGGCTTAAGAAAGTGTTATTCATAGGATTAAGTTACTAGCGATAAGTGTTTGGCCATAAAGGCACGTAAAATAGTCCGACGCAGCGAGCGTCAGTTAGTAACGACCGATTCAACCTTTTATTTTTCTAAAGTCGGCTCAAGTATTAGATTTTGTTTTGTTGATTCATGCGCGAATCGGTCTAGTAAGAAGCGCGAATAGGAGGGCTTGAGCCACATGTAATCTTCGTCGCGAGCACGCGGTTGAGATTTCAAACACCCGGTACATCACTCGAACAGATCCGCGTCGAAATATATTGTCGCATCCGTAAAAGACGAAACGGAGAGTCCGCTACAGGTAGAATCGCGACAGATTCATTGCTCGATACCTGGGACACATTCCCCGTAGGTCGGCGTCAAAGTCCGAGTAGGAATAAAGAAACGAGCAAACGGAGCGTATTGTCCGAGAACATTCGATGTAGAAAGAAAGCGCGGAACCTGGTAGAAACGACACGCGGGTCGGCGTCGAAGTCCGTCGACGCGGTAGAAAAGTAGCGACGGGAACGTCTTCTTCGAGAAGAGGCGGAAGTTTCGAGAAACTAGGGATTTGGTAGACGGTAGGGACGGATCGGCGTCAAAGTTGCGACAGCGAGGTACAAAGTAGCGGTCCGTAAGTCATCTCCGAGGCGAGACGGTGAAATCGGATAGAGCGATACCTGGTATAAGCGAATATCGGGTCGGCGTCATGGTCCGAGTATGGGCGAGCGGAATCGCGAGAGGGACATCTTCCCCGGGAACGCGGTACCGGGAGATGCGTACTAGGTCGGTAGAATCGCAGCTATAAGGTCGGCGTCAACTGGCCGACACCCTCGATGTCACCCGGACAGCATCTCCTGGGAATTCACACGGAATCGCGATCGGGAGCCTCCCCGAAGGGTTGCGCATAGGTCGGCGTCGATGTGGAGCCAAAACGGCGGAACGTCAAAACCTGGTGCAGCGGCACCGAGAGCGGCGCCCTTCGAGAATGTACTGACGGTGGAAACTTCCACCGGAACCTTCCAGAACGTTTGCACCGGAGGATCGTGTGTGACCTTCTACGCCGTACGCGAACGTTCTCGAAGGAGAAAGCGCGGAGTGGGGGTATCGCGCGAAAGTGGGGAGCCCGAGAGAGCGACACAGCTCTGGGCAGTCTATCGGGGATCGTCGGAGCGGCAACACGCTGCGAAGTGCGAGTAGAGAGTTCGGAACTCAGAATATTCTAGACGGTCGATCGGGACTTAGAATATTCTCGACACGCGAACATTCTCGAAGTACCGCCGTCATCCTATACAACCGGTAACGCCCGCGTACAGCGTTAAGTGCTCACTCATTACAAGAAGTGAGAGGTACTCAGATACCAATTAACACCGATAATTAGTCAACGTTCTCGAACCGTCGATACTTAGAAATTTCTAGCATCGCGAGCTGTCAATCTTCACGATACGAAAGAGAAGATTACGGGCGGCCGTTCGTGGCGATTGATACTAAAGGACAACAACTGTAAACGATTAAACAAATAAATTGTTTAATTAATATTCAACAATTATCAACAATTATTTCAATTATACCTACCTTGCACTTCATCGTCGGGGATCCTGGTCTACGGTGAAGCGAAATCCGGGTACAGCAGTGGTGCTCATCCATCAACGACGGGAACCTGAAATAAAATATATTAGTTGTTTGAATCAGTTGCTTGATACTTACCATATCTTTCTCGGGGGGTTGAAGGTGAAACCGAGTGGCGACCGTGAAAAGGCAGACATATTGCGCATCCCGAGCCTCTAACTGACCGCGTCCGGTTACAACCTAACTCAATTAATTTAATTATTTATAACCTATAAATTAATATAATGTTTTATAACCTAATTTAATTAATATAATGATTTATAACCTAATTTAATTAATGATGCAAACACACCGTCATCCCCTCCACGCCGATGACGTCATCCCCCCACCAAAAGTGTTCCAGAACTCCCATAGTATACCTACTCCTGCCAACGTACCTCTATTGCCCTGAAAACTAACTCTTTCGGGATGTTGGTAAAAAGAGCAGTTACATCGAGGGAAACAAGAACTTCGTCGGTGTTGATCTCTATATCCTTAATTTCTCTCACAAAGGACCAACTATCCTTGATGTGAGACTTCGGTGGGCGAATAGAGCGATGCAAGATATCGTGGAGAAAAGACGCTACATTGTATAAGGGACTTCCCAAAGCCGAAACAATAATCCGTAGCGGAAAACCATTTTTGTGGATCTTTGGCAGTCCGTAACAACGTGGAAGATTGCCGTTGGTTAAATTTAAGCGCCTGTAGTCCCTGTCCTCGATGATACCACCGTCCCGCCACGATCTGACAAGCTCGTTTAACCTCAATGAAATCCGTTTAATAGGGTCTTTCTTTAATATCTTATAAGTGGACTTGCAATGAAACTACGGTGACGGAACGCGGTATATTAACAACGATAGGTAGTGCATGTCCACTCGGCGCGGTTTTACGGAACGGACGCGGTATTACAAACGGGACGTGGTTTTACGGAAACGGAACGCGACACTAAACGAAAGGGGTGCCGATGCACTCGATACGCTACGGTAACGCTGCGGG
>JASTWL010001662.1:0-27735 GCA_035220575.1 Temnothorax rugatulus | reverse complement strand
AAAAAGTGCTCCTGAGAGGTGGGATAGACCGGATTAAGATCCGGAAATTGAGGGGGCCACACTGTCATTTTGAGCGCTCCGCTTTCCTCTTTTCGATGCAGATAGTTGGAACATAATTTAGAAGTGTGTTTCGGGTCATTATCTTGCTACATGACAAACCCACGACAATTAAACGTGTGCCAGACGGGATATAATGCCTACTCAGAATCGAGTGATAGCCTTTTTCTCAAGTATTCCTTGATTCTTGGAGATCTCCACCCCGTATAACTAAAACATCTCCACATCATCACGGATCCTCGCGTGTTTACTGTAGAGTTATGCAGTCTGGGTGCACTTTTCCAAGACGCGCGACGGAACATACTTTTTTCGTTTTGACCAAAAACCTCGAACTTCGATTCGTCGGTCCCAAGACTTGTTTCCACTAGAAAACCGTTCCTCCGGCGTGGGAACAGGGCGAAGAGACTTCAGTGGGCTCAAAATCACAAGATTGGACCATCGAATACTGGAAACAAGTCTTGGGACCGACGATCGAAGTTCGAGGTTTTTTGGTCAAAAACGAGAAAGTACGTCCGTCGCGCGTTTTCGGAAAATGCACCCAGACTGCATAACTCCTACAGTTAAACACGGCGGAGGATCCGTGATGGTGTGGAGATGTTTCAGTTATACGGGCGTGGAGATCTCCACAGAATCAAAGAATACTTGAGCAAAAAGGCTACCACTCGATTCTGAGTAGGGCATTGTATCCCGTCTGACACACGTTTAATTGGTCGTGGGTTTGTCATGCAGCAAGATAATGACCCGAACACACTTCTAAATTATGTTCCAACCTCTGCATCGAAAAGAGGAAAGCGGAGCGCTCAAAATGATGGTGTGGCCCCCTCAATCCGGATCTTAATCCGGTCTGTCCCACTCTCAGGAGCACTTTAGGAGATTCTCCAGAAAGCATGGAGTGAAATACCAAATTCTGTTTTGGAAAAACTCGTAGGAAAGAATGCGCGATTGGTGCAAAAGGTAGGTCCACCAAGGGAGTTGGTTCGATGAAAAGAAAGTGTGAGCTCTAAGTAGGATTTTGATGTGATTCGTGAGATTTTCAGTTTTTGTACTTCTAATTGTAACTAAATAAAATTTATCAATATTTTTTTCATAATAATAAATTTTATAGAATTTTCCCGAATTATACCCCTGTCCGAGAAACTTTTCGACGGCAGTATATAAGTTTTAACAAAATATAAAAAAATATAACATTTTAAATTTTCAGCCAAAGTATAAAAGATAGAAACTCGACTCAGAGGACTAGAATGGTTCCTCTCGTCGTACTATATAAGAAAAAAAATATTTCAACCAAAATTGATGAAATTTAAATTTTGACACACGACACACTCAGATATAATAGTTTTGCAGTGTGTCATCTGAAAAACCTTAAATTTCCAGCAAAACGGTAAGAGATAGGAACTCGACCCAGAGGACTAGAATGGTTCCCCTCGTCGTACTGTATAAGAAAAAAAATATTTCAGCCAGAATTGATGAAATTTAAATTTTGACACACGACACACTGAGATATAATAGTTTTGCAGTGTGTCAGCTGAAAAACCTTAAATTTCCAGCAAAACGGTGAGAGATAGAAGCTTGATCCAGAGGACTGAAATTGTTCCACTTGATGTGTTGAATAAGAAAAAAAATATCCCAAACAGAATTGATGATATTTAAGTTTTAACAAAATATTGGAAAATATAACATTTTAAATTTCCAGCCAAACGATAAGAGATAGAGACTCGACCCAGAGGACTGAAATTGTTCCTCTTATGTATTAAATAAGAAAAAAAATATTTCAGTTAGAAATGATGAAATTTAAATTTTAACACACGACACAGTGAGATATAATAGTTTGCAGTGTGTCCATCCGGAAAACCTTAAATTTCCAGCAAAACAGTAAGAGATAAGGACTCGACCCAGAGGACTGAAATTGTTCCATTTGATGTGTTGAATAAGAAAAAAAATATCCCAAACAGAATTGATGATATTTAAGTTTTAACAAAATATTGGAAAATATAACATTTTAAATTTCCGGCAAAAGTATAAGAGATAGAGACTCGACCCAGAGGACTGAAATTGTTCCACTTGATGTATTAAATAAGAAAAAAAATATTTCAGTCAGAAATGATGAAATTTAAATTTTGACACACGACACACTCAGATATAATAGTTTTGCAGTGTGTCATCCGGAAAACCTTAAATTTCCAGCAAAACGGTAAGAGATAGGGACTCGACCCAGAGGACTGAAATTGTTCCATTTGATGTGTTGAATAAGAAAAAAAATATCCCAAACAGAATTGATGATATTTAAGTTTTAACAAAATATTGGAAAATATAACATTTTAAATTTCCGACAAAAGTATAAGAGATAGAGACTCGACCCAGAGGACTGAAATTGTTCCACTTGATGTGTTGAATAAGAAAAAAAATATTTCAGCCAGAATTGATGAAATTTAAATTTTGACACACGACACAGTGAGATATAATAGTTTTGCAGTGTCATCTGAAAAACCTTAAATTTCCAGCAAAACGGTAAGAGATAGGGACTCGACCCAGAGGACTGAAATTGTTCCATTTGATGTGTTGAATAAGAAAAAAAATATCCCAAACAGAATTGATGATATTTAAGTTTTAACAAAATATTGGAAAATATAACATTTTAAATTTCCGACAAAGTATAAGAGATAGAGACTCGACCCAGAGGACTGAAATTGTTCCACTTGATGTATTAAATAAGAAAAAAAATATTTCAGCCAGAATTGATGAAATTTAAATTTTGACACACGACACAGTGAGATATAATAGTTTTGCAGTGTGTCATTTGAAAAACCTTAAATTTCCAGCCAAACGGTAAGAGATAGGAACTTGATCCAGAGGACTAGAATGGTTCCTCTCGTCGTACTGTATAAGAAAAAAAATATTTCAGTCAGAAATGATGAAATTTAAATTTTGACACACGACACACTCAGATATAATAGTTTTGCAGTGTGTTGGTGGAAAGACTTAAATTTCCAGCCAAACTATAAGAGATGGAGGCTCTGTCTATAGGATTGTAATTGTTCCCCTCGTCAACTTGTACTAGGAAAAAAATATTCCAATCACGATTGACAAAGTTTGAATTTTGATTCACGACATGAGATTATAATTGTTCTGTAGCGAGTCAATGGAGAAACTTAAAATTTTTGGCTAAACAGAAAGATTGTGGCTGAATCCATATGATCAAAAATACGTCTCGTTGAACTCTACTAGAAAAAAAATGTCCCGACCATGATTGACAAAGTTGAAATTTTTATCGACAACTGAGAATACTAGACCTTAAATTTCCGGTCAAACGATGAGATAGAGGCTTGGTCTATAGAGCTGAAATTGCTCCTCTCGTCCTACTCTAAGAAAAAAAAGGTTCCAACCACGATTGATAAAGTTAGAATTTAGACACATGAAAATATAATTTTTATGCAGATGAGCCGTACATCGCCAGGCCCCGCCCGGCACTTTGCGCAGGTTCAAACGCTGACGCCTGCTTGTTTCTTTCTTGCAATTGGTCGTTGATTTCCATCCCTTTGCCTAAAATTCTCAAAATCAACAATTTCAGATAAAGATGAACAAGTTGCTATGTGCTTTAAAAATTATACAGGTGGCTAAAACCCACGTCATTTAACCCACGCGCGGAACTCGCGATTACAAATTTGTCAAACGCGTCATCTAACCCACGCGCGGAACTCGGTTACAAACTTTAAAAATATACAATTTTGTAAAACGCGTCACCTAACCCACGCGAAACTCGGTCACAAGTTTATAAAGCGCGTCACCTAACCCACGCGAAACTCGGTTACAAGTATGTGAGGCGCGTCACCTTACCCACGCGAAACTCGGTTTCTAATTTACAAAGCGCGTCACCTTACCCACGCGAAACTCGGTTTCTAATTTATAAAGCGCGTCACCTAACCCACGTGAAACTCTGTTACAAGTATGTAAAGCGCGTCACCTAACCCACGCGAAACTTGGTTACAAGTTTTTAAAGCGCGTCATCTGACCCACGCGAAACTCGATTACAAATGTGTATAACGCGTCACCTGACCCACGCGAAACTCGGCTACAAATTTATAAAGCACGTCACTTAACCCACGCGAAACTACATTACAAGTTTGTAAAGCGCATTACTTAACCCACGCGAAACACGGTTACAAGTTTGTACAAAACTATTTTTGTTACAAAACTGCAATAATCTCATGTCATGAGTTAAAATTTATACTTTGTCAATCGTGGTCGGGACATTTTTTTTTTCCTGATAGAACTCGACGAGAGGAACAATTTTAGTCCTGTAGACCGAGCCTCTATCTCTTATAGTTTGGCTGAAAATTTAAGGTTTTTCCACTGACTCGTTACGAAACTATTATAATCTCCTAAGTCGTGAGTCAAAATTTAAACTTCATTAATCATGGTTGGGACATTTTTTTCCTGATATAACTCGACGAGAGGAGCAATTTTGTTCCTATGAGTCGAGTTCCTATCTTTTACCGTTTTGACGAAAATTTAAGGTCTCTACTGAATCGTTACAAAACTATTATCTCATGAGACGTGAGTCAAAATTCAAACTTTGTCAATCGTAGTCGGAATATTTTTTTTCTTAAAGAACAGAACAAAAGAAACAATTTCAGTCCTATACACCAAGCCTCTATCTCTTGTAGTTTGTTCGGAATTTTAAGATCTTGTATTCTCAGGTATCGATAATCAAAATTTAAACTTTATCAATCGTGGTCGGGACATTTTTTTCCGTACAGAGTAGAACGAGAAGAACATTTTCAATCCTATAGACCGAGCCTCTATCTCTTATAGTTTAGTCGAAAATTTAAGATCTCTTTGCTGATTCGCAACAAAACTTATAATCTCATGTCATCAGTCGAAATTTAAATTTCATCAATCATAATTGTGGAATTGTTCTTTTTTCTCTTCTATCCTCATATCCTTTTTTTCTTTTCCTCCTCTTTCACCTTCTTTATTTTTTCCCTCTTATTTTTCTATCTCTTATTTTTCTACCTCCTTTATATATATTTATATTATATATTAATTATTTGTACAACAAACACCGGAAGATAAAGATTCACGGGTGCAAAGTTGACGCACGAACCAAAGGTAATTATGGTCACCGCACTCGACAATCTTCAACTTCACGCACGTATTACACGCCTTATTTTATGTCGCAAATGCATGGAAAGTGGTCCATACTGCACGCGTAGCGTGCGAATGTGCCACTTTCCATGCACGTGTGACATAAATAATAAATAAATAAATATATATATATATATATATATATAAAGGAAATAAAAGGAGAGAAAAGAAATAAGGAAGGTAAAGAAGGAAAAAAAGAGAAAAAATACAAGAATTAAAAAGCAAAGAGACAATGGAAAAGAAGGGTATATTTGAAGGGAGATATATATAGTATATCTTTCTTCTTCACCTTCCCTATTTTTTTCTTCATTTTTTTTATTTTCTCTATAAATATATGTTATATATATATATATATATATATATATATATATCTAGATATATATATATATGTATATATAACATATATATTTATAACATATATATATATATATATATATAGAAAATAGGAACATGTAATCAATATCCGTGTGGGTTATACGACGCGCTTTAATAAGTTGCAAAACTTTTGAGCATGTTACTAATTTTCGCATGGATTGTATGATGCGCTCTGAACCTTAATAAATGTTTTAAGCGAGTTTCACTAATCTACATGGGTTAGATGACGCGCTTTACAAGTATTTTGACTGTTTTAGGCGTGTTTCACTAATCTGCAAAAGTTGTGCAATAATTTTAGCCATCTGTCTACTTTTCAAACTTGTAACCAAATTCCGTGTAGGTTAAATAACACGCTTTAACCATTTGTATACTCATTAAGCTAATAACCGAATTTCACGTGAGTTAAGTGATGCGCTTTAGCCATTTGTATACTCGTTAAGCTTGTAACCGAATATCGCGTGGGTTAGATGACGCGCTTTACAAACTTGTAACCGAGTTTCGCGTGGGTTAGGTGACGCGCTTTACATATGTGTAACCGAGTTTCGCGTGGGTTAGGTGACGCGCTTTACAAACTTGTAACCGAGTTTCGCGTGGGTTAGGTGACGCGCTTTACAAACCCGAGTACTTTTAAACCTTCCGAGTTCCGAGTGGGTTAGATGACGCGCTTTACAAACTTGTAACCGAGTTTCGCGTGGGTTAGGTGACGCGCTTTACAAACTTGTAACCGAGTCTCGCGTGGGTCAGGTGACGCGCTTTACAAACCTGACTACTTTTTAAACCTCCCGAGTTCCGAGTGGGTTAGATGACGCGCTTTACAAACCCAAGTACTTTTTATACCTCTCGAGTTCCGAGTGGGTTAGATGACGCGCTTTACAAACCCGAGTACTTTTTAAACCTCCCGAGTTCCGAGTGGGTTAGATGACGCGCTTTACAAACCCGAGTACTTTTTAAACCTCCCGAGTTCCGCGCGTGAGTTATGTGACGCGCTTTACAAACCCGAGTACTTTTTATATCTCCCGAGTTCCGAGTGGGTTAGATGACGCGCTTTACAAACCCGAGTACTTTTTAAATCTTCCGAGTTCCGAGTGGGTTAGATGACGCGCTTTACAAACTTGTAACTGAATTTCGCGTGGGTTAGGTGACGCGCTATACAAACTTGTAACCGAGTTTCGCGTGGGTTAGGTGACGCGCTGTACAAACTTGTAATCGAGTTTCGCGTGGGTTAGGTGACGCGCTGTACAAAATTGTATTCGAGTTTCGCGTCCCTGGTAACCATCTCCGATAGAAAACGATTAAAAACGGCTACATCTGTATCGTTTTTAATCGTATCTTATCGGTTCTATCGTTGCATATTTAGAAGACAGATAAAACATTAATCGAATCGAATCGGTTTCTATCGTTTTAGATCCGAATAAGAAAATAACTATACAAATTTTATAGTTATGAATCGTTTTCTATATGTACAATTATTGTCCGTCTGAATCAATCGTATATACACGATATAGTATATATCGTTATTTATGGTAATAATTTTACCGTATGCATTAATACGGATATATAAGAATAAAATGATAGACATCTCATTGATATTTATATGACTTAACCGAACCAACACATCTATCGTGTCTTATCAGGATTTTCCGACATACAACTTATCATCTTCCTATACAGCAGCTAATCGGTTCGTTTTCTGTTGTATATCAATGATATAAATTGAATCGTTTGAAAGCCTTCTACTTTGTATATGTTTTTATAAGGTTATAACGATAGATATCTCGTCGATATTTATACGACTTAACCGAACCGATACATCTATCGTTTCTTATCAGGATTTTCTGACATACAACTTATCATCTTCTTTACGGCAGCAAATCGGTTCGTTTTCTATCGTATATCAATGATATAAATTGAATCCGCATCAACCAAATTGGCGATTAGTTCGCGACAATGGTGCGCTAGGCCGCGCATGATGGAAAGCGCTTCTTGTATTTAAAATACATCCAGTCATAATACATAAGCAGACCCCCTGCGAGGCGAAAAACCGGAGAAATCTAGTATCGTAACTGAAGGGATCTCTTCCTATAAGGACCTCCTGTGATCTTCTCCGCGATCCCGGCCAGAAAATGCTCCATATTGTTTTCATCATTTTTCTTTGGTTTTCCCAAATTTTGAGGTTGATCTGATTGAATTCGGTAATTTTGCCACGCACCATTCAAAAGCTTAGATTTTTCTGTAGATTTTATTTCTTTGAAAATTTTTAGATCAAATAAAAAATAGGCAGCATGGGTGTAACGTTGGGAAAGAATGCCCCATATATATCATACACTCTTAAAATAGCATAAAAAGTAGACAAGTGTGTCATTATTCTTTCTAATCGAAACATACCGATCAAAGTAAAATAATGAATAACTGTGATATTTACAGAGCCTTTGAAAACTTTTTACGCAAGCAGAATCGAAAACGGCAACCCGATTTCTCCATCAGTAAGTGAGGGAGAAAACGATTCAACGAAAATCCTATCGCAACGGCAATTCTAAGAATATGTCATACAGCGATTCGAGGAAGTAAAAGCATTGCTGGAACAGAACAATGCTTCTTTTGCTCGTCTTCTGAATTCTCTTCAGACGTACGCGAATCCAACTTCAAAACCAGATGGATTTCCTGACTTGCCTTTAACAACCGAAGATGAATTCCGAAAATTAGAACTGATGCTGTCAGAAAAAGTGCCGGATAACCCTGATGGTCACAGAGACACCCGCACTTGCTTATACATACTTGGTACATATGTTCAAAAATCTTCTTTTTGTATTACATCTTTATGACAATAAAATTATGCATTGAAAAAAATGTGCTTACAGAAAAGACGACTGTCGACAATTGGTGGAGCTGACCAGAGGTCCTGCGTCATGAATATATTAAAATTTGTAATGACGAACCAGCTGGCTATGTCCTATAATTGGAAAGGGCAACATAATAAAAAAAGTTTTGAGGGAACAAAATTACGCAAAGTTATTACGGGTACGTAAACAAGTTAACAGTAAACATAACGTAAACAATAGTAATTATTTATTCACCAGTGTAGAAAAAAATATATAGTCGGGATGTAAGTCAGCCTGACTGGCAGTAATTTATTTATAAACGACGTTTCGACCCTTACTTCGGGTCCTTTTCAAGTTTAGATAATTAACAAAGCTGAAACAACAATTAACAAACTTAAACGCAAGCTCACAGAATGCACCAAGTAAAATTACGTCATTGTGCAACAAATATATATAATACAATAAATTAAAACTTACATAAATCATTGTGCGTCAAATTACGTTAAAATTGAGTCATGCGGGTAAAATTCGTTGGAAGAACATGACAATCCCGCTTGAAAGACGAAGGCTGACTAATATATACGTCAAGAGCGATCGCAAACAAATAACATATATAGAAGGTGAAGTTAGAGAGAAAACAAAATACGGTCATAAACTGTCGGTAAATTTTCGGTATCTTTCTGGGAATTGATTGCATCTTCATGCTTTTTTATAAACAACATTTCAGAAATTTCGCGTTTTTTGAGATTCTGTTCACTATGTAAAATTTTGGCCTCATGCCATTTAAAATCGTGATTAAAGTCTAATCTATGTTTGCTAACGACTGAGTGCTGATTGTGATGCCTGCTAATATCAGAACGATGTTCTTTTACTCTAGTTTCCAAATGCCTTTTGGTTTGGCCAATGTAGCATGCCTTGCAATCAGCACACTCCAACTTGTACACAACACCCGTGCATTTATTAATGTTTAGTCTGTCTTTCCCTTTTTTGATTAATGCGTCCATTTTCTTCGGAACCGTGTACAAGGTGCTTAAGCCATAGGTGCCGAAAATTCGATGAAGATTTTCACTAAAGCTTTTTACATAGGGAATGGGTACATAATATTTTAGGTCCAAATTCGTATGTCTGTCGTCATCAACAGCGTCATCCCCATTGTACAACGTTTATAATTTCCGTCAGTCTTTTTTGTATATGTTTATTCACGATCGAGTCAGGGAAGCAATTGTTAGACAGGATAGATTTCACTAGGCGGATATTCTCATCATGAAACTGTTCATCGGACAGAAGTATTGCGTGGTCCACTAGGTTTATGATGGTATTGATCTTATATTTTAAAGGATGACTGGAAAAATAATTGATGTAACGGCCTGAAAACGTTGGTTTGCGAAACCAGTTAGTAAATAAAAAATTATTCTGTCTAAATACGGTCGTGTCTAAAAAATTCAAACAATTATTTTCTTCCAAGTAAAAGAACATCGTTCTGATATTAGCAGGCATCACAATCAGCACTCAGTCGTTAGCAAACATAGATTAGACTTTAATCACGATTTTAAATGGCATGAGGCCAAAATTTTACATAGTGAACAGAATCTCAAAAAACGCGAAATTTCTGAAATGTTGTTTATAAAAAAGCATGAAGATGCAATCAATTCCCAGAAAGATACCGAAAATTTACCGACAGTTTATGACCGTATTTTGTTTTCTCTCTAACTTCACCTTCTATATATGTTATTTGTTTGCGATCGCTCTTGACGTATATATTAGTCAGCCTTCGTCTTTCAAGCGGGATTGTCATGTTCTTCCAACGAATTTTACCCGCATGACTCAATTTTAACGTAATTTGACGCACAATGATTTATGTAAGTTTTTAATTTATTGTATTATATATATTTGTTGCACAATGACGTAATTTTACTTGGTGCATTCTGTGAGCTTGCGTTTAAGTTTGTTAATTGTTGTTTCAGCTTTGTTAATTATCTAAACTTGAAAAGGACCCGAAGTAAGGGTCGAAACGTCGTTTATAAATAAATTACTGCCAGTCAGGCTGACTTACATCCCGACTATATATAACGTAAACAGTTATAAACAGTTATAATATTTTATTTTCTATATAATTTCTATAATTCATATCCGTGATCAGATTAAAATATCTTCGTTGTCTTAGTCACAAAGTCGGGTCATTCATACTTTCAAAATGTTTAATTGTTTTCTACTATGTGTAAGTAAGACAAAAGAATAAATGATATTTCATACAAATTGTCATATTTTCTTTACAATATATGTATATTTACAACGTTGCTGCAAGATCTGTGCTGTATGGGTAATAAACATTTGTTGGAAGTGCAGTATACCTATGCAATGCCATATACTCATTAATACTCATTTTTTATTTTCTTAAATTCGGATTTAACCCTCGGTGCAACAGATGGGGTGTGACATACCCTATCAGCAAGATTTTAACTCTTATAATTTTTATAGAAATACTACATGCAAGTTGCCGTTTCGTGTAGCTGGAATTACGTCGCAACATCAGCTACACGACACGGCAACTTGCGCGCAGTATTTTTAAAAAAATTGTAGGAGTTTAAATCTTGCTGCGGTATGTTACATTTCACCTGGTTCACCGATGGTTAAAAAACGAAAATTGTTACTTTATCAGAACGTATTTTATACGGCAAAATAATACGAAAATTATTTGGATATAAGAAACAAATAAATTTGCTCCATTAGTATACGTATTTTATACGGCTACATAATACGAATTAAATTTGGATTTAAGAAACAAATAAATTATAGCTTTATCAGAACGTATTTTATACGGCAAAATAATACGAAAATTATTTGGATATAAGAAACGAATAAATTTGCTCCATTAGTATACGTATTTTATACGGCTACATAATACAAATTAAATTTGGATTTAAGAAACAAATAAATTATAGCTTTATTAGTACGTATTTTGTACGGCTACATGAAACATAATTTATTCGTTTCTTACATCCGAATTTAATTCGTATATGTATAACGTTTAATACGCGAATAAAAATTGGTATATGAAAACGTATATGAAGACGGTCATAGAAACGGAAATTATACTCAAGTCATATACGTTTAATATATCATGTTCATACTATACGCTAATACCATAAATATACGTATATTATACCTTCTTGTTCTTATTGGGTCATCAAGTTTTACGATGAAAAAAATATACCGACTTGATATATGCGGTATGAATATTTTGACACCCGACACACGAGAACATAATACTTTTGCTGTGTTGTCAGAAATATCTTACATTTACAATTAAAAAGTAAAAAATTTAGACTCGACTCAAAAGATTATCATAATTTATATTCTCTGTGCGCTTTGTAAAGAAAATATTTTTCATGTTGAAATTGCAAAAATTTTAATTTTAATTATTAAAAATTACATGAAAGCACCCAGAATAAATGGTAACACAGAGTTGGACGCCACACACAATCGATGTAAAACGATCTATTCTACTTGATCTTGTTATTGACGGTTGTGAATATGGAATTAAAATCGCAAAATGTTGAAATGACGTTTAAATTTTTCAATTGTTTACATTTTTCCAAAAATGCAATTTCATGGAAAATCATTATTTTAAATCATTTAAATGGTTCAATACTTAATAAAGCGTCTCAACTAATCCATTCAATTTCGTACAATATGTTAATTGTTGATTGAAAATTTCGCCATGTTCAGATTAAGCTGGCGTGAACCGTTTTTATTGTGCGTGAATTGCGTGCTAGATATATTTCCAACTTTTACCTGTTGAATCATTTGGTTCAAAGCGTTTTGATGAATGATATATTTCTAAAGCTTGTAGTCAATATTTGCGTGGATTGTACGACGCGCTTTAGTAATTTGTACATCTTTCGAGCATGTAATAAAGTTTTGCATGGATTTTACTATGTGCTTTGAATTTTAATGAATCTTTTAAACTAGTTTCACTATTCTACATGGGTTAACTGACATGCTTCACAATTTATTTTACCGTTTTAAGCGTGTTTCACTAATATGCATGAGTCAGATGATGGCTCTAATCATTTGTATACTTTTCAAATTTATAGTCGATTTTCGTATGAATTAAATGACGCGCTTTAAATATTTCTTCATTGTTTACGCTTGTAATCGAATTTCGCGTGAATCTGGTGACACGTTTTACATACTTGTAACCGAGTGTCGCATGAATACCTAACGTGTATTGCATTTTATCTTGATAATTTATTATCGTAGTAAATAATAGAAAATGTATTTCGCACAAAAGTTTAATCACACGTCTCAGTTTATACATGTAATGGAAAAACTACATGTATCGTGTGTATAACTTTCTCCATGATAAATTTTTTTTTTTTTTAACGAAAAAAGTACAGCAATGTAATAAATATGATATACAGCAATAAATGTGCAAAATAATATATTACTATATACATAAAATTATACGAAATTAAATTTTAATAAATTCAATTTTTTTATACAATTTTAAACACGTTTAACACATTAAATGATTTTTTATGTCATTTTTTTTACACTATTTTTTGTTTACACATACACGCTAACCCAGATTATATATTTTCCTTTGTCAATTATTTATATTAATTTTATTATTTCATCAATTGGGAACGTGAGATACGTTATGAAATAATGCAATAAAATCCAAATAATTGTAATAAACAATAATTTCAATTACAAGGCGCTAATTATTCGCAATTAGAATACGGGTGGTCTATTGTATGGAATTAAATTTGAAAAAAATTTTATTTGTTTGCGCAAAACATACACACACACACACACACACACACATACATATATACATACATACAAGAGTTTTCGAGCTAAAATAGACCAAAGTGAAATGTGAAAATAATATGCATGCTTCTGAATATATTACTCTCGTAGAACACGTACAACTCTCACTATACAAGTTGCGCATCACACTGAAAATCAATTTCATTCGCTGCAAGAAATGCGAGGAAAACAAGAATTTTGCTCATCATCGATTACAGATTTGAGACACGGCCATACTGTATCTAAACAATTCGAGTTATATCATGGACAGATATTTCATTGTTATAATTGAATAATGTTTTTTATTATTTGTTTAACGATACGAAACTGAAGGAGGAATTTTCCATCACTTGTCGTTTGTTGCCTGATACATTTCACATGAAATCAATGTAAAATAAATGTTGTGATTGAATATTCCTTGTAAGAGAAGAAGAAATATTGCTTTAATATTTATTCAAACGCATTGAATCATCCATTAAATGCATTCCTCTTTAAGAGATATATTTAACTTGATATATTCCAACTGAACAATATAGAATAAAAAATTGTAAAAATTTTACGATTTGTAGAGGAACAACTATACGTAATTAACATAACCAGTTGTAGAATGAAAACTGAAATTTTGTACAATGCAAATACAGGATTTTTAGAGTAATGATAAATGAGTTGGTTGTAAAAATCATCTGGTATTTAAATTTCTCGGATATAATTGCAGTTCGCTTTATAGCAACAGTTTATGTGCTTTAAAATCTTTATAATCAATGCGTGTGCGCGCACATCACAGTCACACATCACATATATGCGTTAGTACTCGCATACAAATCAATATACAAGGTATTAATTTATTTTCCATCTTATGAGTATCATATTCTTGTTATTGTCGTTGTCGTCGTCATCAGAATGAGTTATATTGTTGGGTGCATAATCTTTTTACACATTTTATTATAATAGACTCACATTTTATGTGGCTGGCAAACAATTGGCATTTCAGTGAATTGCGCCTATGCCGCTATCAATTTTATTTTTTCTTCTTGCAAAATGTAAAACATTTGCAAGTAAAAAATTTACATCTACAGTCGTTATTTTGTTGAAAATGGAGATATATACATAATTTTTGATACATGCTACATAAACCTTCGATATAAACAATATATAAATGAATAACATTGTAGCCTGCCGCAGCAATAAATGTATGGTTTTACTTTTTATCGACAAAGACGTAGGTTCACGTCAAAATATTATGTCTAGGTGTTTAGAAATTTTACGCAACTAGTTGTGACTTGTCACTTTTTAATCTAGAACAATAACGACAAGCTATTCGTTTTAATATGTGACAATAGAGTAGCGGGATAACGAGTAATTATTTTTACTAGATATAACGAGTTACGATTCTCAATAAGAATAAAAAGGTATAATATATGTATATTTATGGTATTTGCGTATAGTATAAACATGATATATTAAATGTATACGATGAGTATAATTTTCGTTTTTATGACCGTCTCATATACGTTTTCATATACCAATTTTTATTCGCGTATTAAATGTCATACATATACGAATTAAATTACGATTGAAAAAATACAATTATTTTTTTCGAAATTTTACTGCTATTTTTTATCTAAATTTGTTTCTCAAGATGCAGTCTGTGATTATAAATATTTTCTCGCATTTGAAAAACATTTTTTGTCTCGGTGGGATTCAAACTCGAGATCTCCGTATCGTGAGCCAAATGCTCTACATGGTAGACTACTCCTTAATTTGATGCAGGCGTTATACACAGTCTACATATGTCACAACCAGCGCAAATATATAATTTTTTAAAAATCACTCAAAGAAACAAATTTAGTTTAAAAAGAGTAATAGAATTTTGAATTGGATATATGATGTAATATTCCTTAATGTCGGGTGCATGTCAGTAACCATCAATGCCGGCTCATTATGATTTATTGTGTTTGTAAATATATATATGAAAAAAGAATATAATGACGAAAAAGAATATAATTAAAATTAAATAATCGTACCTGCATTATAATCGTATTCTCCAAATGTTTATGTTTTTCATTTCATAAATAATATTTAAACGAATTTGTAATTTGCTGCACAGGATATGGTGTAAAATATGTTTATTATTTGTTAGAATTTGTCGCCGTGAAAGCATATAAATATTATATACGCTCAACCTTTTTGTTACCGTATTTAAAAAATATATCATACCTGGATATTAAATCCTATTCCCAAAACGTTATTCAAAAGGGATATTTTTTTGCACATTGTAAACGTATTGAAATAACGTTTATTTAAATAGAATATTATATTATTTTTATACGTATTATAAACGTAGATGAAATTCTGGTGTTACATAAACTATTTTTCAACGTATAAAGTACATTTTGTATTAAATATACGTAGTGAAAAGGAATGTTATAAACGTATATTACACTATCGTATAAAAAACGTTAATTCTACATACATATATGCTATATACTTATATCAGTTGTATACCATACTTACGTTTTATAAACGTATATAAAACGATACTGTTTTCATTGGGTTATGATGAATTAATTTTTTCAATGAGTGGCGAGTGGTAGTTTGGCGAGTAGTAGATTATAATATTTTATGTATAATGCCGATTCTTTAAAAATGTTTTTACATTACCACGATGATTGTAAATGTTCTAATTACGGTTTTGGTGATTTAAGAATGCTGCGGAAAAGAGAAGGGAACGGGGGGAAATGATAACGTGCTTTAATGTTTTTGGAAAAACGTAATGCGTGTTACGTGATACTACAGTTTATTTTAGATTCTCATGTTTGACGGATTCGTGGAATCGTCAAGTACAAGCGCGTATACATATATATATATATATATATATATATATATATATATATATATATAAGAGAGTCGTGTATTATCCCTACTCTGTTTACCGCGCGCGGTGCCTCTCGCTCCGCACCACACCTACTTGTTGTCGCGCATGTCCGTGACAAAAATTCGACAAAGTCATTTCACATTGCGTATTAATGGCGCGTCTAGCTGCTTCGACAGTGTCTTTTTCATGTGCGAGCGTGCAGTGTGTTTGAACGTTTTTTTATGAAAAAGATATTTGAAAAGTGTTCAATTACATACAGAACATTCTTATCGTTGTCACTAACGCATAGAAATATGTCGCGGTCGCGATCGTTCAACGTTCGTGTTACGGGTGTAAACGAACAGGAAGTCAGTGACAAAATCACAATTTACGAAAGACAATGTGATTGGCTTATCGGAAACAAAGAGCCAGTATGCGTGGACGGATTATACGTTGCGGAATTTATGTTTGGCTACAAGAATGCAAGACAGCTCGCATCTGTGCGTAACAAGATGCCTGATGGAGATGCCATTGCAATAACGGAGGATATCAAGTCATTCGTTAAACGTGTCGACGAAGCTTGTAAAAGCGGTGAAAAGTTAATGTTTGTAAAGGGTAATGTACCCCATTACAATTCAAAATGTTCCACCAACAACGACGACGACATAAATGCAATTGTTAATGCCGCTTGTCAGTGTCAAACGTATGATGAAGCAATGAGATTAATTGAGGAGCGTAACCTTCCGTACTATATTATCCATTACAATCAATTGTCATCGTATTACGCGAAATACTTTACGGAAGACGATAAATCAAAGTACAGTGCGAGTGATTTTCGTGTTCCATTGATTGAGCTACCGTCTGAGAAAACGGCCATCTTTGTCGGTCCGGTAAGTCTTAATTTTTTAATGATATATGATATTTGTTTGTAAAATTTTATATATTTTTCTATTGAAATTTAGCAAATTTTCATATACGTTTGCATTAATAGACTTGACGATAAATTTTTGTAATTTTGGTAAATATTTCGTCGGTCTTGGCAAATTTTTTTCACTTGAATAAATAACTGTTTCATCAGATGAATATAGAATAAATTTTACAAAACTATTTGATAAAAACTATAGAGGAAAATATCATTTAAAATTTTATACATTTTTCTATTAGTCTAGAATGTAGAGGATTTGGAAATATTTTACTTGAAAAAATTTGTCTTCAAATTTGTATGTGATAAACAGTTGATCGTCTATTGTCTCTTTGAGGCATAACGCCAGAAAGTTAAGTACGATAGAAATTTAAGTAGTCTAAATATAGGGATTCTAGCACACGGAGTGTCTGTCGGGGTGCGGGGTGAGGAAGTGGAACGCATTGTGATTGCCGTAAGCGGTGGGCGCGGGGATGGCGTCGGCAGAGGAGCACCGTACCGTTCCCCACCAAGCCGGGCGCGGGGGATGGTGCCGGCAGAGGGGCACCGTCCCGTTCCCCGCCATAGGGTAAGAGGTCAGTGAGAACCGGTAGGAACTAGTCGCGACGACCTTCGACCACGCGTTTCGCGCGTGTCGGCGGACGTCGCGACGTTCCTCTACGGACGCCATCCTCTCACCCATCGCTTACGGCATTTTCTATGCGTTCCACTTCCTCACCCCGCCCCTCGACAGACACTCCATTAGGTAGAATCCCATTAGAACACCGTATGCACTTCCTATAAACGTTGAACGATTACACTGTAGGTTATTTTGACAATATGTAATGTATGTAATATTGAGTATGAAAAAAAAAAATTGCGCTGCTCGTCGCTTTCGGAAAACGTTTGACATCTTCTGTTCGCTGTACAGTATGGCGAAGTCGTTTAGTCCTCCGTTTGGGGGTGCGAAATCAAGTAGGACACTGTATGCACCTCGCGTAAAGAAAAGAAGAAAGAAAAAAACGTTGAACGATTACATTGTAGGTTATTTTGATAACATGCAAGTTATGTAATAAATAATAATTTGCGCCGCTCGTCGCGCGAGCGATCGAGCCAGCGAGATAAAAACGAGTACGACGACGACGACGACGACAATAATTAATCGATCGTCGGTACATGGTGATCGATCGCGATCGTTATCATCGTCGGATCGACGATCGATAATTTTCGTCGTCGCTCGAGGTCTGTTTGTCTTGTATCCAGCACGCGCGAAATTTCCGCGGCCTAGGGGGAAGGAAACGACGCCTTTACCTGTTTTTCGTCGTCGTCGTCGTCGTCGTCATCGGAAGTCTGTCTGTCACGTATCCGTTACGCGCGAAATTTCCGCGGCCTAGGGGGAAGGAAACGACGCGGTTACCTGTTTTTCGTCGTCGTCGTCGGAAGTGTGTCTGTCACGTATCCGTCACGCGCGATATTTTCGCGGCTTTGGGGAGGAAACGACGCGGGTTACCTCTAACCCTCGTTTCCGTCGCCTTCATTATTGGGCGCTATATAAGCGATGGGGGAATGCGAATCCTCGATTGTGTGAAAAGTTTTGTGCGGTCGAAAACATTATTCTGGTTGGTAATCGAAAAAAAGAAGAAAAAAAAGAAATGTATCGACACGACGATGGACCATCAGAAGAACGGTGGGGTCTCTCGAAATCTTGAAATTCCTTCCGAATTGGATAGTTGTGGTGATTCATCATCATCATTATCGTTGTCGTCGTCCTTGTATGATAATTCTGATATATATTGCAGCGAGTCGTTGTCATCCGACACGGATAACGTCGAATTCTATGATTTCCCGTCGCCGATTTTATCCAAATGCGAGACGGTTGCGTTGAAGGAGAACGCTCGATGGAATCTGGCTACGTATAGTTTCAGAAGAGAGATCGGTTTTCAGTCTTCGCGTGAGGAGATGTGGATAAAGACTGTAGTAGCTCAGACAACCAGAGCAAAACGTTACATGCTTCGAATTCCCAGGAAGTTTTCAACGGGTGATCCTAAAGAAATCGAAAGATTCAGAGAGATTCGTAGAAGAGTTAAATTCAATATACCTCTTGATGGCGAAGGGTGGACCATGTGGTTGAGCACGTGTAATTATGCGTCGAAACGTCTTTGAACAATTAAAAAAAAAAAAAAATATGGAGGAGAACGAGGATCGCGATCTCGTCGAGCTCGCGAGGGGCGTCGACTCGTCGTCCGCGTATCGCGAGTGGGAACGACGATGCGACGAGCGTCTCGCGTCTCTGCGAGAGAGATGCCGAGAAAGACGTCGGCCGCTGTACACAGGAACGTTAAATTCTCTCGTCGCTCGAGTGGCGCGCTTGGAAGGAGCGAGAAACGTTCTGCGACAACGTTTTGCGCAGGTTGGTGCCGGTCATGCCGAATCGAGCAGAGAATTCGCATGGACGGAAATCGAGACGGCTTTTGACAATCGCGTACTGACCGGTGTGGTGATGAACTCTAATCACCTCGATCCTCAAAGATTTCTCGAGGACGCGAGGGACACGGTGATCGAACAAGTGCGCGTTAATAACGAGAGACACCCATGTCTGAAGGTCAATACGGTTTTCAATGGCGAGTTCGTCGCGGGAGCTCAAACCGATGTCAAAAGCGTCGTTACGAAAAATCGGCAGCTTCTTCCTACGTCCGATTTGCGAGAATGGTACGACAGATACGTGATCGATGTCATTCTGACGGGTCTGGATGAGTTCCAGGAACGTGACAGTGGCTGGGCATTGTCGCGTATATTGAATCTGACGGTGAACGTGAATAAGTGCAATCCCATGCATGCCGGATGTTGGTTTGAAATACCGCGATGGATTAAGACAAAGAGAGCGGTGATTAACGTGCGTTCGACGGACAACGCGTGTTTCGCGTGGGCGGTGATCTCCGCTCTGTATCCCGTTCAAAGAAACTCACAGAGGTGTAGCTCGTACCCACACTATTTGACTAAATTCAATCTCGACGGAATCGAGTTTCCTATGACTCTTAGGCAAATTTCAAGATTCGAACGACTCAACAACATGTCTGTCAACGTTTTCACCACTTGGCGGAGGGAACGTAATAAAGAAGAAGAGATCGTTCCTTTGCGGTTGACCGACGATAAGAAGGACAGTCACGTCAATATGTTGTATCTGTTAGATTCGCGAAAGAATTCGAACGAGGGTCATTTCGTGTGGATAAAGAATCTACCGCGATTGCTGGGATCTCAGTTGAACAGGAGCAAGAACATGAAGTACATATGTGATCGGTAGGTACATAAAAAAGAGTCGTGTGAATCAGATGTATGTGGAATGAAAGAATAAATCATACATTTTTTTCCGCAGGTGCCTACACTATTTTCACTCGAGCGAGAAATTGTTCGCTCACAGCATCGATTGCGGAAAGATGAACGACTGCGCTATCGTTCTCCCAAACGACGACGATAAGTGGCTGTTTTTTCGCAATCACAGTAGGAAGGAGCGAATTCCCTTCGTGGTGTATGCCGATCTCGAATGCGTGTTGGAGAGAGAGAGGGACGGGTTGGAGATAGACGAGGATAACGTCAAGAGATACGCCTATCAGCATCACAGAGCGTTCAGCGTGGGATACTATCTTTGCAGCGCGTACGACGAGATCGCACCCGCGTACAGATTTCGTCGCGGCGAGGACTGCGTGTCGTGGTTCGTCAACGAGCTCAACGATATCGCACATCGCGCGAAGACGACACTTTCGAAGAACGTGATCATGGCGGAGCTCACGCCGGACGAGAGAGAAAATTTTTCGCGCGCGACGAGCTGTCACATATGCGAGAGACCGTTCGAATCGGAGGATGATCGACGCGTGCGCGATCACTGTCACTTGACCGGACGTTACAGAGGTCCCGCGCATTCGCGCTGCAATCTAAATTACACAGACTCGTACGTTATTCCTGTCTTTTTTCACAATTTGTCCGGATATGACGCTCATTTTATTATCAAGGATATAGCTAATAGCTTCGAGGGTAGCATCGATTTATTACCGCTCACCAAAGAGACGTACATATCGTTCACGAAGAATGTGACTGCCACGTTGCGCGGCGATAAATGGGGAAATTGCGTGAAGTTGCGATTCGTGGATTCGTATAAATTTCTCAGCGCCAGTCTAGATAAATTAGCGTCGTATCTCGATAGGAACAATCTGAGAATCACGCGTTCGGAATTTTCGGAACTGAACGAAAGCGATTTCGACCTGCTTACGCGTAAAGGCGTATTTCCGTATGAGTACGTTGACAGTTTCGATAAGCTGCTGGTGACGGAATTACCGCCGCGCGAGGCCTTTTACAGTTCGTTGACCGGCGAGACCGTGACCGATAGCGATTACGAGCACGCGCGGAACGTCTGGCGTTGTTTTCACGTGGAAAATCTCGGCGAGTACAGCGATCTGTATCTTAAAACGGACGTTCTTCTCCTGGCGGATGTCTTCGAAAATTTTCGCGATACCTGTATCGACACTTACGGACTGGATCCTGCGCATTACTACACTTTACCGGGATACACGTGGGACGCGATGCTGAGATACACGGGGGTGCGATTCGAATTGCTCACCGATATCGACATGGTAATGTACGTGGAGCGCGGTATACGCGGCGGTCTGAGTCAATGTTCTAATAGGTACGCGCGAGCCAACAACAAATATATGCGATCGTGCGACCCTTCGCGTCCGTCGACGTATCTCATGTACTTCGATGTGAACAATCTGTACGGTTGGGCGATGTGCGAATCGTTGCCGTACGCGGAGTTCCAATGGGTCGACGACGCGGAGAGTCTCGACGTAATGTCCGTGGCATCGGATTCCGCTGTCGGTTACATCATGGAGGTCGACCTTGCGTATCCGCCTGAACTCCACGACGCTCACGCTGATCTTCCGTTCTGCCCGACGCGCGATAAGCCTCCTGGAAAACAATGCGATAAACTCCTCGCCACTCTGTGCGATAAGTCGCGTTACGTGCTGCACTACCGTAATCTACAGCAATGCGTGCGACACGGATTGCGCGTCACTAAGATTCATCGCGCGCTGCGATTCGCGCAATCTCCGTGGCTTCGCGGATACATAGAGCTTAATACGGGGTTAAGAACTCGCGCTGGCAACGATTTTGAGAGAGAGATGTATAAATTGATGAACAACGCCGTATTCGGCAAAACGATGGAAAACGTGCGTAATCACGTCGACGTGCGTCTCGTGACGCATTGGGATGGGAGATACGGCGCGGAGGCGATGATAGCGAAACCGAATTTTCACAGTCGAAGCGTCTTCGCGGAGAATCTGATCGCCGTCGAGTTGCGCAGGCTCGAGGTGAAGTTTAACAAGCCCATCTATGTCGGTATGTGCATTCTCGAGATATCCAAGACGCGCGTCTACGATTTTCATTACGACTACATGGTGCCGCTGTACCGCGAAAGGTGTAAGATAATGTACACGGACACCGACAGTCTCATATATTTTCTCGAGTGCGACGACGCGTACGAGGATATGAAACGCGACATCGCGAGATTCGACACTAGCGGCTATCCCGAGAACAACGCTTACCGCATGCCGCGCGTCAACAACAAAATACCCGGTTTGATGAAGGACGAGAACGACGGCGCCGTCATGACGGAATTCGTTGGACTGAGGGCGAAGATGTATGCCTTGAGGGTTGAGGGAAAGAGCGACACGAAGAAAATAAAGGGCGTCAAGAGAAACGTGGTTGCGAGAACGATAACGTTCGACGATTACATGCATTGCCTGAACGACGCCTTGCAGCAGTCTAGGCGTCAGTCGTGTATTCGTTCGGCGTTACACGAGGTGTACACCGTGTCCGAGTGGAAGCTTGCTCTTAGCCCGTACGATGACAAGCGATGCGTCATTTCCGATTCGCACAAGACTCTACCGTGGGGGCATTACACGCTATCGTCGTGAAGAGAAACTGGTTTTTTTTCTTAACATTAAGGCGAACAAAAAAAAATGTTATATGTAGAAAAAATATATTAATGTTCCTTTATATTTGTTAACTACAAAATAGCTGTCTTTTTTATCCATGAGTTATGCGAACTGTTCATTCCCAACCACTTCACGTAGACGTCGTCGCCTCGCTTGCGCAACACTTTTTCCACGAGATAAACGTCGGGGTCGGAAACTCTCAGCAACTCGTGCTCGTAAAATCCTCCAGCTATCGGTTCCCCGCGGTAGTCTTTCAGCAGATACGTCACAGGATTGGTCCGTTGAATCTTAGCGACACGGAAGATCTCGGTAGTCCAGTTTGGGGTGTAGCCCTTTTCGAATAGTGTCTTGAATTTGCTCACGCGCACCGGATCGTTTATCCTGAATCTACCTGGAGCGGCGATCTTCGCGCGATTGTACACCGTGGACAGGAGTCTCTTGGCGACAGCGGGCGTCACGTCCGCCGGTCGCATTCCGATCGTTCGATGTCTGCGGTGGTTGTAATTCGACAGCAGACGCGGCAGTGCGTCGACCCACGCGTACGATCCGTTGAGCGTGAAGAGTTTCCACATGTCGTTCTTTAAGGTGCGATTGAATCTCTCCACCACGGACGCCTTCATCACCGAGTACGTCGAGTAATGATTTATGTCGCGTTTTCTCATAATCTCTCTCACGTTAGCGTTGTAGAATTCCTTTCCCTTGTCCGTTTGCAGATTCCTCGGATATCGCGCGTCCTCGCGAAATATCCTCGACAGGGCCGCGGCTACCTCGCTTCCGCTTTTACTCTTGAGCGGTAACGCCCACGCGTACTTGCTCAATACGTCGATAACCGTTAGTATGTAGTAGTAACCCTTGTTTTGTCGCGCGTAGGGACGCATCTCCACCACGTCGGCCTGCCACAGATCGTCGTAACCGCGCACCACGACGCGACGCCGCGGAAAGTTTCTCCGCGCCGGTGCGTGCAGCTCCTCCACGAGTCTTCGCTTTTCGGCACTCATCGTTGCGCGCGTGTCTTCCTTTCTCGACTGCGCGCGTGATTATGTGCGAAAAAAAAAAAACGGTTCATCTTCCTCCTCCCTATTGACGCGCACGCTCCCCCCTGTTTCCGCGAATGTCCGCTTTCAATATCGCTATCTCTCTCTTGAGCGATTCCTTCGACACCATCACTTTTTCAACCTCGCGGAATTTGGTCAGAAAATCGTTCATCGCGATTCTGAGTCCGCTCATGACGCCGTTTATCCGATCTACGTCGTTTTTCAAAGAATTCATCTTGCCCGTCGTTTCTTCGATGACTTTTTGCGCGCCGAGTATCTGCTCCGTCTGCGTGGACTTGGATTTTTCCAAATTCTGTATCTGTTTTTCAGTCTCTTTGAATTTAGCCAGAAACTCGTTCATCACGATTCTCAGTCCGCTCATGACACCGTTCGTCTTATCCGCGTCGTTTCTCAACGAATTCGTCTCGTTCGTCGTCTCTCCGATGGCCTTCCGCGCGTCGAGTATCGCAGTTCTGAGTCCGTTCACGTCGCCGTTTATCCTGTTCACCTCGCTTTCCACCGTCGACAACGACTTATTCGTTTTTTCGTAAAACGACTCGATCTCCTTCCCCGATTCTCGAAGCGCCCGTTCGACGTAACTCTTGTTCGTCGCGTCGCTGTCGATCTCCGGCGCGGCTAGACGTCGCAGCTTCCGTTCCTTCGCGTCGTAGGAATCCTCGTTCAGACAGAGCGCGCTGTCTCGCACGTAGTTTCGCAGGGAGTCGATCGAGGATCGCGATCTTTCCGTTGCGAATCCACCGCCGTCGCCGCGTTTCCTCAGAGACATTCCGAATTTGTTCACCGACATCGCGCCGATCTTGTCGAGAATAGCACTGCCGTCGCGGCCGACGCGACGGTTCAATTTATAATCAATCCGATCTCGCGAAGCTCCTCGATTATCGACTGAATCTCGTTACCGTGCGCGTTGTTGCCCGCTCGACGAGAGGCCTCGAGCAATCGAAGACGATCCACCAATTCATTAGGATCGTCCCAATAAACGTAATCTATTGCATTGTTGTTTAATTTCATAATCGGCGGTAATCTGGTTACGCCAGCGCCCTTTCTATTACTGCCGATTCTCTCGCGCGATATCAACGGACCGACGATGTTCTTGTATTTACGTCCTTTGTTACCCTGGATGGGGTTAAGGGCACTGTATCTGCGTCTGTAAGCGTTTGTCGCCAACAGTATACTTTGGTATTTTTGCAAGTCATCCTTGGTGTAAATCGCTTTATCGGGATACCTCTTGAAGATTAATTCATACAAGCCGGGCGTGCCCGCGTATCTCACCCCGTCCACGATCATGGAATCGTCCGTGTTCACGTCGAACCTGTTTGTCACCGAGCATCGTGCTGTCAAACCCTATGTACACACCGTAAACGTAATCCATTTCGTTTTTCGGGTCCCCGCTTAGAAGAGCACCCATGTATCTTTGTCCCAACGGGCCCAATTTACTGTGCAGTTCCTCGTGGCCCTGCGGCGTTCGTAGAACGTCCCTCACGGACGTTTCGAGGGAGGACAACGGCGACGGGTGCGTCTCGAAAACTTCCTCCTCCTCCTCCTCCTCCATCCGTTCGTACGGTGATAATTTTCGCGGTTCCAGAGGCGTGGAGTGGATCGCGAGCATCTCCGACTCGGCGCTCGTTTGTTTTTTTTCTCTTCTTAGGTCTCGATATCATCTTTCGCGCAATTTTTCCTTCGTCGTCGTTGTCGTCGTCGTCGTCACCTTCGCTATACTTGCGTTTCTTTTTAATGGCGATTCCTTTCGTCGTCGTAGTCGTCGTCGTTGTCGCCGCATTGTCGTTCTTGGATTCGCCTTTCTCGACATGTTCGACGATTTGTTTCAATGGGTCGACGATTGGCTTGAATTGTCTCTCGAGAGCGATCTCGTCTTCCACCCTGCCGGTTTTCAACGTTCTGTATTTTCTGCGTATCGATGCGCGCGTTTTAGCGATCTGTCGCGCGGTCTTCTCTCGTTCGGCGGTGTCTCTCGCGTCGGTCATCGCTCTCGGAACGTTCGACAGCTACTGATCGCTCTACAGTACGGCGAAGTCGTTGAATCCCCGTCTGTATCTGCCGTTTTGTAGCGCGCTGTCCTTGTCTATCACCACGAAACCGTGCCTGCGCCGCCAACATTCGCGACACAACGCGCGGAAATCTTCATACGACATATCGGGGCTCACGTGATCGTCGTACACGTGTCTCAGATTAGTCCCGTCTTGTCTAAACAGGATCAGCAGATTCGCGTTGTCGCGTATCAGGTGCTTCGGTATCTTGGCGTACGTTTGACAGAGATAGAAACAATCGATATTCGAATGTCGACCCATAGCGAAGTACTCCCTGATTGCGTCCTGCTTGTCGCAGGCTACGTCGTCGAACACGAATATCGAATCGGGGAGCGCCTCGCTCGGCGGCACGACGTCGCGATTGTTGGAGAACGCGCGATAACCGATCTCGTCGATCGATTCTAGCAGTGTCTCGAGGTAACGATACTTTGGTTGATCCAGAGATTTAGAGTACACGTATACGTTCTCGAAACACAGACCGTGCGGACTCTCCAGTAAGCTTATCAACACGTTAGTCTTACCGCAGTTGGAAGGGCCGCAGATGACGCTGCAACCGCACACTCAGTATGCGACGCCTAAGTACCGGCGAAGCGACGTCGTCCCAATTTAGGTCGAGAAGGGGCCGACCGGAGGCGGAGCTGACCAGCAGTGGAGGCGACACGGCCGGCGAGCCGATAATTAGAGAATAGTGCCGGACAGTGCGAGTCCGAAGGGCCCTTATGGCCAGCGTTGTCTTAGGAGATAAGGTTACGTGCCCGCGAGACGGGAGTCATTATAGGTACAAAAATAAAAACATTTAGCATCCACACACATACTCCCAAAGTGCGATCCACCTGATACCCGAGCAGCCGTGCGGTGCACGAACGGATACCGCGCGGCAAGAATATGATCAACACGAGAGACTACGCGGACGCCGCGTTCGGAAGACGTCCGGGAAGGCCCACGGGGGGCACCCACGCAAGCGCGCGCATTTCCGGCCGTCCGAGGCAAAGTTCGTGAGTAAGGGTCTTCGAAGACCCATGATGACGATCGGCGTGAGTGCCCGGATTCGCGTAAACGCCCGAAACAAATAAACAGAGCGTCGGCTAATACATTCCCGGCGAGAGAATCGCGTTCCGATCATCAGGACCGAAGATAACGAGTCAGGGTCTCTCAGACCCATGTGGACGATCGGTGTAAGTACCCGAATTCGCGTAAACGCCGGGTACGATAGAGGAGGCGCCGACGAGCATATTCCCGGGGAAAGAATCGCGTTCCGACCGTCAGGAGCGGAGTTAGCGAGGCAGGGTCCTCTCAGACCCATGTGCACGATCGGGGTAAGTGCCCGAAATCGCGTAAACGCCGGGCACGATAGAGGAGACGCCGGCGAGTACATTTCAGGCGAAAGAATCGCGTTCCGACCGTCAGGAGCGAAGTTAGCGAGGCAGGGTCTCCAAAGACCCATGCGTACGATCGGTGTAAGTACCCGAAATCGCGGTAAACACCGGGCACGATAGAGGAGGCGCCGGCGAGTATATTCAGGCGAAAGAATCGCGTCCAGACCGTCCGGAACGAAGTTACCGGAACAGGGTCTCCATAGACCCATGTGGGCGAACGACGTAAGTGCCCAAATACGGGAAACGTCGGAAGGGGTACACGGCGAGTCCGCGACTCCATACATAGCGAAAAAACCGCGTTCCGAC
>JASTWL010001661.1:0-27813 GCA_035220575.1 Temnothorax rugatulus | reverse complement strand
CGTATCCAGATTATCATGATGATAGGCGCTATCATGATGAACGTTCTAGCAAACATGGCGACAGAAGAGTCCATTATGATGCCTATGGTTATTATTGTGACCGACGTGGACGATATTCAGGTCACAGCGCCAGTCGTGAACGTCGTTTAAGTCAAGAACGTACTAGAAGCCCTAATCAGACGTAAAATGATAATCGTAGTGTATTCACACCAAGATCGTGGATCACGAGCAAATTCGGTCTCGAATAACAGTCTGTTTGAAACGTCGCCGGTTGTCGATGGAAATACCGTATGTAAATAGCTACCGCCATCTAGCGCATGAATGCTTGCTTCAGTGAGTTCCGTAAACACACCCTAGAGAGCAGGCTGTACATGTTTCGTAACTAGTTTCGCGCGGAGGCGCCATGAGCAGGGCGCACTGGGTTCGAGGCTCGCCTACGTCACATGACTACATGCGAGTGGAAGGGATGAACAGGCACGAACGCGCGGCCCAACGATCGCGGCCATTCTAGATCGCTCTCTCGTCAGTCACAGTGGTGTGTCACGCGTTGCGTTATACCGACTTCGAGAACATTCGATTCAAAGCGAAGTATAGTAATTGTGAGGACAAGAGTCTTCAAGTACGCGTGGTTTTTCTTGCTCTCGCGTCACGTTAAAAAGGACTTCAATAATTGCGACACGCGCTCGAAGCCTTATACGTGGCATCGCCCATTTGCGTATCACCTCGTATCGAACACGAGTCAAAGAGGAACGGCCATTTTGGAAGTCGAGATTCAACCGGAAAAGGAACACATTGACCCAGGAAGGCACGGCTTCTAATCCAAACGGGAGATGGTATCCACTCTTGACGGCATCGCTTTATTCTCAGGAAATTAGAGACCACTTCAAGCGAATCACAATCTTCCCGCTTCGGCGGATGAGCGCCACATATTGTGGAATTCTATATACAGGTAACAGAATCAGTTTATTCTGGAATTCCAAAGATCATTTCTGTTTGTCAGAGGTTCTTCTGACACGAGTCCGTGGATACTTCTAAAAGAAGGATGATCCATGTTCTGATCTTTGGTTACAGCACTTCTTTCGCATCAGTGCATGCGATACTTATTCAAGAAATCTTTCGCATCTGAGCCTTCGATAATTAAGCAAAGGACTTTTCGTTTCTATATACAGGCGATCATTCTCTGGAGATGAAACGCTAATTAATCGAGTCTGTACGTGTGATAGAACGCTGACGTCAGCAAGTAATAATCATTTATGGTTGCAAACATACGGAAATTGCGCTAGACTTTTCGTTATTGTGAACTCAGTTAAAGTCAATTTCTCTCATCATTGCGATTGATGAGCCGATTTTCATGTAATTCAGTACACACCGGTTTTCTTTATTACATACCTATCTTATCGTTAAAATGTAAATAGTTTTACATAACTGTCGCTTCAAGAACGTGAGTGCGATTGATCCGTTTGCGATTTATCGTATAAGTCCACTCAATTGGATTATCATAATTGATAATATAAACGCGCCGATTCATACTTTCGTGGATAATTTATTCAAACGTATTCGCCTTTATCCAAAAGGTAATCACGGCTTTATTATTCTTAATGAGTTAAATACCAAACTAAAGTGGACTAATAATATTAGTTATAACCGAGCTTCAACTATCCGTTTGATTTCCTGTTTTCTAGAGACGATAGTGCGAATGTCTTAACCCTTGTAAACTACATGGAATAATTATAATCTGTATTCTCATACTCAGTTGAGACATCAATCTAAATAATATCATTTTATTAAAGTTGGTCTAAGAAAGTATTACCTTGATTTACAGATCAGATACTTTAATTCTTGCATTTAACAGGATTGAGAAATCAACCATAACTATTATTCCATGTATTTGATAAATTTATGATTTATTACTTTATTAACTGATTTATAATTTCTTGTATTCTATATTTGTGTGTTTTCTTCAGCTGATCCTTTCTGTGCGAACTCAAATAACACTAAAGAAGGAATCTAATAAAAGATTCAATTTCCAATTACTTCTGGCTAATAATTTGAGACTTAGTTGGATTTTAATAAACCTGTTTCTAATCACACCAACATCGACGATTCCATTAATGAAATATATCATTCTGCACAGAGGGACCGACTGACTAAAATATACATTATGTTCTTATGATTCATTTATGACATGTTTGATACTTATGTGAATTGAACCGAATATTCTTATTCAACGTGTATAAATATAACCATTCTGCGAGTAAGTTTCAATACAGTGTCTCCTTCACGACCATAATTCAGCCCACGTCTATTCGGGCGTGTACATTAAATGGTCCTTCGAGCCGGATGCGGCAAGAGCTGGTGAATAGAAAGAGTCAAAGCTTCATTATTAAATTGCGGACGTACAGTCAAGTGGTGTGAAGGAGAACACGAAGTAGGATATCGACAAGGTGTACAGGGTAGTTTACGGAAACACTTGCAATTTCGAGTCAGGAAGCCTCGATAATTTAAGCCATGGATTTCATGGTAACGCGTGCCCTCGGTCAACAACTCAAGTTGAGCCTCGTCATAGCTAACGCCTATGACGATTTCAGTAAAATTGAATCTGCTAGAATTTCGAAAGGGGTTGTAGATAGTCACCTTTCCGTTCTTACGAACAATTGGAATCAGTTTAGCGCTACTCATGATGCCATTATACAAACCTTTTCTAAACTTCAAGAAGAAGATAAATTATTATTGCGAACGCATTCTTATTTTACGGAACAAATATTTTCTTCAACGCATATGTGCTACTTAGCAACTGTCGAGCAGATAAAAGGTAGCATAAAACCGGAGGTCCCAAATTCAATAGGCTCTTCTTCCACACAGTCGTTTTCTCAGGAAACTCCTATGGCAAGCTGCTCTCACCAACAATACTCACATCTTCCTCGCATAAATCTTCCAAAGTTTAACGGTGACCCAGCAGAATGGCTCAATTTCAGAGATCTGTTTTCGTCTCTTGTCTTATCCAAAACGAATTTATCTGCCGTGGAAAAATTGCAATATTTAAAGACAAGTTTAATCGGCACAGCTGCGTATTTAATAAAGAATACTACCCTCACATCAGAAAACTTTCTCAAAACATGGAATTCGTTGTTATCATTCTATGACAATCCTAGACTTCATGTCAATATCGCTTTGAAATCTTTAGTAAATCTGAAAGCCATGACTAAGGAATCCGCTTCTGAATTGGAACAACTGTATACTACACTCATTCAACTGTATAGAACGTTTGAAACTTTGCAACGCCCAGTCGAAACGTGGGACGATTTTTTGATATTTATTACGGTTCAAAAGCTCGACGCTGAGTCGGTGAAAGCATGGGAGAATAAACTCGGGTCGTCTAAGACTCCACCGTCGTGGCAGGAATTTCATGAATTTTTGGTAACTCGTCTGTTCTCGTTGCAAGCCTATGAGAAATCTCGAGTAGGGAAAGTTGTTCATAAAATTCTGATTGTTCGATTTGTAAAGGAAAACATTATGTATATCGATGTCCCAGATACGCGGACGGAACTACTGCGCAAAAATTGGCTCTTGTGTCCAAACACAAATTATGTTATAATTGCTTAGGAGCGCATCGAGTGTCTCAGTGCAGAGTAACAAAACGATGTCAAAAATGTGGGCGTAAACACCACACAACTATTCATCAAAACAATGCTTCGCAATCAAAGGATAAGGAAAATAAAGCAGTGAAATCGGAAACAACTGATGGATCGGAAAAATCCAAGGCAAATGTCTTGCATTCTCATCGCGAAAAAGTTATAGGATCTTCCATCCTGCTAGCTACTGCAAAGGTAGTTGTTTTTTCCTTGAAAGGACATTCCAGAACATTGCGAGCTCTTGTAGATCAAGGATCAGAGGTTTCTATTATAACAGAAAGAGTTGTTCAACAACTAAATTTACCCAGAATTCATTCGGAGGTTTCACTAACAGGTATTGGTGCTCAGAAGTCCAATAAAACCAAAGGAATTACCTCCTTTGTGCTTAAGCCACATTTTCCATCAGAATTCGTAGTTTCGATACAAGCATATATCTTGCCTAAGTTGACCTCAGCCATTCCTTCTTCATTGCATAACAAAATTAGTTGGTCTCATTTGAAAAATTTAAAGTTAGCCGATCCCGAATTTCATAAACCGGGATCGATTGATTTAGTAATCGGAGCCGACGTATATAGCAAAATAATAGAGGAAGGAGTTGTAAAGGGAGAACCCAACACTCCTATTGCTCAATCCACACGAATAGGATGAATTGTTTCAGGATCAACCAGTCTTAGAACAGTCAACCCTAATTTTAAGGGCTATCATGTTTTAGCAACCGAGGATCTTCATGATCTTCTCCGGCGTTTCTGGGAAACAGAAGAAATTTACGTCGATCCGAAACCGTTAACAAAAGACGAACAAGACTGTGAAGAACATTTTAAAACAACACACGCTCGAGACGCGACCGGTCGGTACATTGTCAAACTTCCTTTCAAAGATTCACCAGAGAAACTCGGCGATTCAAAAGCAAAGGCTATTCGGGTAATGACTAACTTGCGTCATAAATTTTTTAACAACGAACCTCACGCGAAATTATATGAAAATTTCATTAAAGAATATGAAGATCTCAATCACATGATAAGAGTAGAAATGACCCGGGATGAACCGAGAAAAGTTTGTTATCTACCTCACCACGGCGTTTACCGCGAACATAGTCTCAGCACAAAGTTAAGAGTGGTCTTCAACGCGTCAAGTAAAACAACTACCGGTTACTCTATAAATCAACTTCTCCATTCGGGAGCTAAATTACAAACTAATCTATTCAATGTTCTTATATGGTTTCGATTATTCAGATATGTTTTCTTTGCCGATATAGAGAAAATGTACCGACAAATACTTATACACCCGGACGATCTTGATTTTCAAAGAATTGTTTGGATAGATGTTCTCGGTAGATTCATCATATTTATCCTTCTAACCGTTACATATGGGTTCATATGTGCTCCTTTTCTAGCATTACGTTCATTCGAACAGTTGATAATCGATGAAGGAAATAGATTTCCTCTCGCACTTCCAACGATGAAAAAAGGAAGATACGTAGACGATTTTTTCGGTGGTGAAGATACAATTGACAAAGCACGCAAAGTAGTAGAACAGGTAAATGATATCTGCATGGCGGGCGGTTTTCCGTTAAAAAAGTGGGTTAGCAACAATTCTGAAATCCTTAATTCCATACCATTGGAACATAGAATTGATACATCCTGTCTTCAAATTGATGAAGCATCTTTAATTCACGCTCTGGGATTAGCATGGAATCAATCTACAGATCAATTTCAATTCACGTTAAACTTGGATGAGCCAAATATCATTACCAAACGTACTATTCTTTCCACGATTGCCAAGCTTTTTGATCCTCTAGGATTTATTTCACCTATCACCATATCGGGTAAGATTCTCATTCAGGAATTATGGTCAAGCGGTTTAGGGTGGGATGATCCACTCTCACCATTCCTTTTAAGGAAATGGAAGGAATTTTTAGATAAACTACGAAAAGTCTCCAGTTTTACCTTTCCTCGCTGGATTGGATTCAACTCTTCCGATGAGTTTGAGCTTCACGGGTTCTGCGATGCCTCCCAGCAGGCAATATGCGCTGTAGTATACCTCCGAGTTTGTTCGAAAGATGGATCATTTATCATCACTCTCGTAGCTTCAAAGACAAAGGTCGCACCTTTGAAGCGTCCTCACCATACCTAGGCTTGAGCTTTTAGGAGCTGTACTACTCGTAAAACTTATGAAATCCATTTGTATCACCATTGAAAAGCTTGATTTACCATTATTCGCTTGGACTGATTCTACACTAGCTCACACTTGGATAGTGAATCACCCTTCTCGGTGGAATGAATTCGTGCATAATAGGGTTTGTTATATTCAGGAAATTATGCCACAGTGTAAATGGAGACTCGTTCCTGGTACTGAAAACCCGGCCGACTTAGCTACGAGAGGGATTACGCCTTCTCAACTAACTGAAAGTTCCACTTGGTGGATCGGTCCAGATTGGCTTTCGAAACCATGTTCAGCTTGGCCGCAAGTCAGTCCAACTCCTCCAAAGGAGAACCTTGAGGAACGAAAATTGAAAGTTTGCGTTATCGCTGCGACTAAAAATTTAGAAGTATGGGATCTTCTATATAGATATTCTAATCTTACTAAATTATTGAAAATCACAGCCTGGTGTCAACGGTTTGTTTCTAGTTTAAAGAAAAGGAATACTGCAACTTCAGATGATTTACTTTCAGTGTCTGAAATAAATAACGCTAAATTGTTTTGGGTAAAGGAAGTTCAGAGGTCCGCATTTTCATACGAGTTGAAGGTTATATCTAAGGGACAATCGCTTCCAAAATCGAATGCATTACTACGTCTCACGCCGTATATTGACGCTGAGGGACTTTTACGAGTAGGAGGTCGATTACAAAATTCTCTTTTACCAGAAAACTCTAAACATCCTTTCATACTCCCAAAGAGGTCGGCTTTTACTAACTTGATAATATCGGATGCGCATTCTCGCACCATCCATGGCGGAGCTCAAGTTACTTTATCTTTTATTCGTCAACAATACTGGATTATAAGGGGAAGAGAGGCAGTAAAATCATTTATCCTTAAATGTACAAGGTGTCGTCAGCAAAGAGCTCAGCAGCTCATGGGTCAACTACCAGTGGAGAGAGTAGTTCCATCTCGTCCATTTTTGCATTCAGGAGTCGATTACGCTGGGCCCTTCACTATTAAAACTTGGAGAGGTCGGAATCCTAAAACGTACAAAGGGTACATTTCATTGTTTGTGTGCTTAGCCACCTCAGCTATTCACTTGGAATTAGTTACGGATTACACTACGGAAGCATTTCTCGCTGCTTACAAACGCTTTACTTCAAGACGAGGAATATGCGCTACCTTAACAAGCGATTGCGGTACGAATTTTCAGGGAGCAGACAAAGAACTTAAGAAACTGTTTTCCTCTACCTCCACGGAATGGAAAAGAATTTCCTCAATTTTAATCAATGATGGTACCAAATGGAAATTCAATCCTCCTTCCGCTCCACATTTCGGAGGGAAATGGGAAGCCGGAGTCAAGTCGGTTAAATTTCATTTAAAACGTACTATCGGCGATACTCTTCTGACTTATGAAGAATTTCATACCCTGTTAACTCAAATCGAAGCTGTTTTGAATTCCCGTCCTCTATGTCGTTTATCGGACGATCCTGATGATCTGTCGATATTAACACCAGGACACTTTCTTATTGGAGATGCCTTATCTACTATTCCAGAACCATCATTATCTTTGGTTCAAACTTCTCACTTGAACCGATGGCAGTTGCTAAGACAGAAGTTGGAACACTTTTGGGCACACTGGTCCAAAGAATATTTACAGAGGCAATTATCGATTTATAAGTGGAATAAAGTCAATCCTCCTATAACTGAGGGTTCAGTAGTTCTCGTTGTTGATGAGCGTTATCCCCCTTCCAAGTGGCCTTTGGGAAGGGTCACGAAAACTTATCCCGGACCTGATGGGTTTACCAGAGTTGTTACGATTAAAACTCAATTTTCTGAATTCAAAAGACCAATAGCAAAACTATGTCCTCTTATTGTTGATCAAGCTTAAAAGTAACTTGTTCGTCAACTACAGTTAACGAAGGCGGGCGGAATGTTTGAAACGTCGCCGGTTGTCGATGGAAATACCGTATGTAAATAGCTACCGCCATCTAGCGCATGAATGCTTGCTTCAGTGAGTTCCGTAAACACACCCTAGAGAGCAGGCTGTACATGTTTCGTAACTAGTTTCGCGCGGAGGCGCCATGAGCAGGGCGCACTGGGTTCGAGGCTCGCCTACGTCACATGACTACATGCGAGTGGAAGGGATGAACAGGCACGAACGCGCGGCCCAACGATCGCGGCCATTCTAGATCGTTCTCTCGTCAGTCACAGTGGTGTGTCACGCGTTGCGTTATACCGGCTTCGAGAACATTCCATTCAATGCGAAGTATAGTAATTGTGAGGACAAGAGTCTTCAAGTACGCGTGTTTTTTCTTGCTCTCGCGTCACGTGAAAAAGGACTTCAATAATTGCGACCCGCGCTAGAAGCCTTATACGTGGCATCGCCCATTTGCGTATCACCTCGGATCGAACACGAGTCAAAGAGGAACGGCCATTTTGGAAGTCGAGATTCAACCGGAAAAGGAACACATTGACCCAGGAAGGCACGACTTCTAATCCAAACGGGAGATGGTATCCACTCTTGACGGCATCGCTTTATTCTCAGGAAATTAGAGACCACTTCAAGCGAATCACAATCTTCCCGCTTCGGCGGATGAGCGCCACATATTGTGGAATTCTATATACAGGTAACAGAATCAGTTTATTCTGGAATTCCAAAGATCATTTCTGTTTGTCAGAGGTTCTTCTGACACGAGTCCGTGGATACTTCTAAAAGAAGGATGATCCATGTTCTGATCTTTGGTTACAGCACTTCTTTCGCATCAGTGCATGCGATACTTATTCAAGAAATCTTTCGCATCTGAGCCTTCGATAATTAAGCAAAGGACTTTTCGTTTCTATACAGGCGATCATTCTCTGGAGATGAAACGCTAATTAATCGAGTCTGTACGTGTGATAGAACGCTGACGTCAGCAAGTAATAATCATTTATGGTTGCAACCATACGGAAATTGCGCTAGACTTTTCGTTATTGTGAACTCAGTTAAAGTCAATTTCTCTCATCATTGCGATTGATGAGCCGATTTTCATGTAATTCAGTACACACCGGTTTTCTTTATTACATACCTATCTTATCGTTAAAATGTAAATAGTTTTACATAACTGTCGCTTCAAGAACGTGAGTGCGATTGATCCGTTTGCGATTTATCGTATAAGTCCACTCAATTGGATTATCATAATTGATAATATAAACGCGCCGATTCATACTTTCGTGGATAATTTATTCAAACGTATTCGCCTTTATCCAAAAGGTAATCACGGCTTTATTATTCTTAATGAGTTAAATACCAAACTAAAGTGGACTAATAATATTAGTTATAACCGAGCTTCAACTATCCGTTTGATTTCCTGTTCTCTAGAGACGATAGTGCGAAGGTCTTAACCCTTGTAAACTACATGGAATAATTATAATCTGTATTCTCATACTCAATTGAGACATCAATCTAAATAATATCATTTCATTAAAGTTGGTCTAAGAAAGTATTACCTTGATTTACAGATCAGATACTTTAATTCTTGCATTTAACAGGATTGAGAAATCAACCATAACTATTATTCCATGTATTTGATAAATTTATGATTTATTACTTTATTAACTGATTTATAATTTCTTGTATTCTATATTTGTGTGTTTTCTTCAGCTGATCCTTTCTGTGCGAACTCAAATAACACTAAAGAAGGAATCTAATAAAAGATTCAATTTCCAATTACTTCTAGCTAATAATTTGAGACTTAGTTGGATTTTAATAAACCTGTTTCTAATCACACCAACATCTACGATTCCATTAATGAAATATATCATTCTGCACAGAGGGACCGACTGACTAGAATATACACTATGTTCTTATGATTCATTTATGACATGTTTGATACTTATGTGAATTGAACCGAATATTCTTATTCAACGTGTATAAATATAACCATTCTGCGAGTAAGTTTCAATACAGTGTCTCCTTCACGACCATAATTCAGCCCACGTCTATTCGGGCGTGTACACATTCCCATTGTAAATTCAAGGGATACAACGCCAATCAGTGACGCTGGCGAACAGGACCAAGTGGCGCTAACAGATCAGATGGTTCAATCTGGCCAGGTCGCTCAGAGAGCTAAGTCTGTTCAAGGACTGAATCAATCTGAGGAGAAATCCTCATCAACAGGTATACAGAATAAGAAAGAACCAGACCTTGATCCCGAGATCCTTCAGGCTATAGGAGAGAGGGTTCATCCGGATAGGAAGCTAGCGCCTGCCATACACACAAAGTTCGTGGCCGGAATAGAGGAAGTAATCAAAAGAGGTCTTCCTACGGACAAAAGGAAAGGGTTGCTCGAAAAATTTCCGTCACCCGAAAATTGTCTAATAATGGATCCTCCCAAATTGAATCCAGAATTAAAAGCTTGCCTTCAGGAAACCAAAGAGAGACAGTCGAATCATTGAGAAGCAGGCGAGGATAACGACTAGTCTAGCAGGTCTGTTGGACGTACTTATTAAAATCACGAGTCTCAGAAGCGAAGAGAAGCTACCAACCAAGGAATTGACAGAATCCTTGTGGGGAGTTCTGCAACTCATGGCAGATCTTCAACATGTAGAATCCACCGTTCGTCGGAGCCTTATTGTAAAGAACATTAATGCATCGATGAAAGAGACGCTTAACGCAACCACCATCGATGAGTGGCTTTTCGGAGAAAAGTTGGAAGAAAAAGTAAAAGCCGCAAAAACTCTTGAAAATTCGAGCAAGAGTTTAAAGCTTAACACTCAGCAGAATCAGACGAGTCAATCAAAAAACTTGAAACGCCCGCTCCGTCGTCAATAGTCCAAATGGATGCGTAACGTGGCGTCGGGCGGGCGGAGGCCTTACCAGTCGTACCAGAAGCAGAAACATTCCAGCCGTCGATCAACACAACAGAAGGACAGTCAGTCAGCATCGAAGAAGCAAGAGTAACGACTGTAAGTGGGTTAGCAGATAGACTCAGGCATTTTCAGTCACACTGGTCGGACACTGGTCACACGTCTGATAAGCTAATCCTGAGCTGGATTAAAGGATATAAAATACCATTTGTATCCAAGGTATCACAAGCTGTTCCACCGGTAGAACCTAAGTGGTCATTGCAGGAAAGTACTGCAATTCGTGAACAGTTAAATGAGCTGCTTAAAAAAGGTGCTATTTGTCAAGTAACTCCAACTAAAGGACAATTTATTTCAAAAATCTTCCTAGTTACCAAACCAGATGGATTGTATCGGTTAATTTTGAATTTGAAAAATCTCAACAAATTCATTGATACATTTAAATTAGAGTATGATAAAATTGTTAGACGGTTATTAACTCTTAACTGTTACATGGCATCAATCGACCTTCAAGACGCCTATTATCTCATTCCAATTAGAAAGTCAGATCGAAAATTCTTAAGATTTAGATTTTAAGGAAGGTTGTTTGAATTTACTTGTTTGCCATTTGGATTAAGTACGGCTCCATATACATTCACTAAGGTCATGAAACCAATTATCTCATATTTAAGGAGCTTAGGTTATACATTAGTCATATACTTGGACGACATTTTGTTTATTGAGAATTCTAAAATTAAATGTCCGGAAAGCGTACACGTTACTGTTAGGTTACTCAAAAAATTAGGATTCTTAATTAATGAACAAAAAAACCATAAGGTTCCTTCAACTAGGTGCAAATTCCTCGGAAACATCTACGACTCGGAAGAAATGGTTGTAGAGCTTCCAATAGAAAAACAAGAGAAAGTAAAATCTAAAATTAATAATTTCAGAGTCATGAAACAATGTAAAATAAGAGACTTTGCATCTTTTGTTGGAACCTTGGGCTCGTGTTGTATAACTTTAAAGTACAGGAGGGTCTACATGAGATCCTTCGTACGAGAACGATTCTTGGCGCTTGAACGTAACAATGACGATTTTGAGGCTATCGTGAGGTTATCGTCTGAGTTGAAAGAGGACTTTGATTGGTGGAGTAAACATATAAATCAGGCAAAGAATCAAATAAGGAGATTCGACCCAGCAGTTGAAATCTTTTCGGATGCGTCTTCTTCAGGCTGGGGAGCATATTGTAACGAGCATAGAGTTAATGGTTACTGGAATGAGGAGGAACGAGATCAACATATTAATTATCTGGAATTATTGGCCGCGTGGTTTGGTTTAAAATGCTTCGCTAAAGAGTTAAGAGATTGTGATGTCTTATTGAGAATAGACAACACCACAGCCATTGCTTATATTAACAAAAGAGGAGGTGTTAGATTTCCAAAGTTAGCAAAAATTGCAAAAAATATCTGGCAGTTGTGCGAAAATATAAATTTATAGATATTCGCTAGCTACATAGCCTCTAAGGATAACGTTGAGGCAGATATCGAGTCTCGAAGACTAGAGCCCGAGACAGAATTTGCGTTAGCACAATCAGCTTTCCGCCAAATAGTCTCAAAGTTTGGAAATCCAGAAATTGATATTTTCGCTACCAGAACGAACACGAAGTGTAAGGAATACATCTCGTGGAAAAAAGATCCAGGGTCAATCGAAATTGACGCCTTTACTATCAGCTGGAAGAAATATTTTTTCTATACCTTTCCCCCCTTTTCAATTATTTTGCATACTCTTGAAAAAATTAGATTCGAAGGAAGTAGAGGGATTCTGGTAGTTCCGCGTTGGCCAGCTCAGGCTTGGTTTCCAGTGTACATGTCCATGCTTGAGTCATCACCAATTTATTTCAAACCTGATGTTAATTTGTTACAATCCTCGAACAGGGAACCTCATCCCCTTTGGTCGAGGATTACCCTGGTTGCAGGAATTATATTAGGAGAGCACTCCAATTGAACGAGACACCGACAGAATCTACAGATATTATTATATCGTCACTTAGTGAATCATCACTGAAGCAATACAATACTGGGTTGAAGAAGTGGTGGAGATTCTGCGGCGTCAATCAGTCTGATCCTTATCGGATTACAGTGCCCATGGTCTTGAGGTTTTTGACCATACAATATAAAAATGGTGCTTCGTACGAAACCTTAAATTGTTTCCGATCAGCTATCGGGAAGATCCAAGGGTCCAGTCTTGCAGATGACTCCAGAATTAAAGGTTTTTTCAAGGGTGTAGCAAAGTTGAAGCCTCCTAGGGCCAAATACGATTGTACTTGGGATCCGAAGATAGTCTTAGAGTATCTAGGTAAATTAAACTCAAATGATGATCTTACACTCGATGAATTGTCAAAAAAGTTAGTCACCTTACTGGCTCTAGTCACAGGCCATCGTATGCAGACGTTGACCTTGTAAATATAAGGATAATTATGCAAAATGAGGATAAATATGAGATTAAGATTTCGGAGAATATAAAGACTTCGAGACCCGGGAAAGTTCAACCAAACCTGATAATACCATTTTTTGAGAGTAACTCGTCAATATGTCCAGCGACTGCATTGACTACTTATTTAAAAAGAACCAAAGCTCTTCGAGATGGAGAGAATAAACTCTTTGTTGCGATAAAAAAGCCTTACAAAGCAGTAGGAAGTCAAACTCTAAGTCGATGGATAAAATCTGTCTTAAATAATAGCGGGTTAGATACTTCTAAGTTCAGTGCTTATACCACAAGGCATGCATCAACGTCTGCCGCTGAGCGCAGTGGCATCAATGTAGATTTAATTCTTAAAGCTGCCGGATGGACTAAAAAATCCAAGACCTTTGCCAAGTTTTATAACCGTCCAGTTATTCCAGACAATAAGTCGTATGCGTTGGCAATTTTAAACAAAAAAAAAGTTAAATAAGTAAATATTAATTCTAATGTTGTTAATAGCAATGTTATAATACTAATAAAGAAGTATGTACGTGTATCTATAGATAGACGAATGTTGCTGATAAATATTTTGGGCGTGAAATCAGTGCTGTAAAAGACTTTGAACAGCTACAATTTGATCTCGAGGAAGAGGCGCGATATACAATTGAATGATTAAACGAACTTACCTGTAAGTGAAGTTCTATCATAATTGTATGAAGCGCCTCTTCCGAAGAGATCAATCCCTCCCAGTATAAATACTCCCTCAACATATAAACATTTAGAGAAACATTCTCAACATATAAATCCGAGAATGTTTCTCCAAAAAGCACTTTAAATACGAATGAGCGACACGCCAACCATGATGGACTACGTACGAAAATTTTATACTTGGAATATTGTGGCGACATGGGTAGAGAGTAGAGGGTACTACAATTTGATCTTTTCGGAAGAGGCGCTTCATACAATTATGATAGAACTTCACTTACAGGTAAGTTCGTTTAATCATTCAATTATCGACTCCTTTACCTTAGCGACAACACGCTCAAGGCACTCCTCTACCGACCCGAAATTCTGCTCCTCACGACCCAACTGTAATTCCCCAAGCATTATTTGCTCAGAGGATTTTCAGTATCCTTACTCCTAACGATATCCGCTCAGGATCTCCCGTCAACTCTAAATTCTCCCGCTTAATTACCTTAGCGTTATTCGCTCAAGATAATTAAGAATCCTTTTGTCCTAGCGATATTCGCTCAGGACTTCCTGTCAATTCCAAATTCTCCCGCTTAATTATTAGCGTTATTCGCTCAAGATAATTAAGAATCCTTTGTCCTAGCGATATTCGCTCAGGACTTCTCAATACTCCCGTTTAATTACTTTAGCGTTATTCGCTCAAAGTAATTAAAAATCCTTTTATCCTAGCGATATTCGCTCAGAACCTCCCGTCACTTCTCAATTCTCCCGGTTAATTACCTCAGCGATATTCGCTCACGATTTCCTATCAATCCGTTGCTCCTCCTTAGAGTTATTCTCCCGCCTAGTTGCTTTAGCGATTATCCGCTCGGAGTAATTAAGAATCCTTTTCCTATATAGATGATATGGAAACATAGAGCAGGCAAGAAGCGGAGAGAACGCATTCTGCAATATCAAAACCGGCAGAATCGTTCTCCTGTAATAACATCCGTCCTCTGCGGGATATTCATCTCCGAGGACGCCCTAGCCGAACTGCGTCGGCTTAACACACTGCACTCTGCTCCGACGACACAGAACAACAATCTATCCGCGCCGGAAGTAATCGACTTGACTGCGCCTACACCGGTCATCGATTTAACCACCAAAAATCCACCCGCGTCAGATTTCGATGAGATTACCGCGCGTTTTAATTCCATTGAAAAGGGTATTTTCCATTATAATAGTCGAAATGCCCTTACTCCGCTTTTCGAAAAAAAAACCTATTGGAACTTATTTGTAAACTAAAAAGAATAACTTCTATCACCCTGCCCGCCTCTCCCTCCTCCCTCTCCTTCCTGGAGTGGCTAAAAACCCCTTTTCTTGTATATTAATTTTTTTCTCGGAAACCTCCTGCTAAAAAAATCTGTAAAAATTTGAGTATATAGGAGACATACACCAAAATATACCTAAATTTTTTCAGATTTTCTCAAGGTCATCTTCAAGATAAAAAAAATTCCGAAAAATTTTAAATCGTTATAACATTAAAATAAAAAATCATACATCGAATTTTATTTTTTTGAAATACGTATTCTAATTTGTTCTAAATATACCAACCGATTTTTTTTAGTTTCCGCATGTGCGCCGTCTTCAAAAATGCGAAAAACTGTATTTTTTAGGTTATTTTGCCTTCTATCTCGGGAACGCCGAGGTCAAAATATCTGAAAAAATTTTGGTATGTAGGGGCCATACACCAAAAGATACCCAAATTTTTTTAGATTTTTCCAAGGTCATCTTCAAGGTAAAAAAATTCAAATTAATTCAAAACCGTTACATTTTCAAAGCTAGGAGGGCGGCAACTCCAGATTTTTTTGAAAAAGAAAAATAAAGTAACGATTATTTGTCAAAATTTTGAAAAGAAAGTGACAGTTCTCAGTTTTTTGCCTTTCTAAACTTTCTATTCGACACGAGGAAAGAAAAAGCCTAGAAAGGAGTTTGTTTCAGATTGATTCCATATTGTACTGGTCGGAGATAATAAAAGTAATATAAAACAATACAAATATAAAGAACAAAATAATAGAGGCACAGGCAGAAACATGGTGGAAGGAAAACAGGTGTGCTCTTGCGCATCCTTCTCTAATAACCAATGAGTGCGTCGGAACCAATGAGTGGGAGACCATGAAGAATAGATATAAGAAGGCCGAACTGGCATGGAAAAGTTGTCGAAAAGTGCGACTGAATGCCGAGCCAAGTAGTAGTTTACTAATGCTCCGCAAGGTTGCGCTTTTGTATCACGGGACTCACACGTACGAGGAACACACTCACGATACACTCACACGCGTATACACGCGCGTACACGTCCCCAGCCTGCAATCTCTCCTCCCGTGCAGAGGGCAACAGCTATCGTTAATTGATTGTCGGATAGCTACATAGTTCAACAAATGTATTTATTAATTATAAACAATTTAAAGAGACTACAAAACTCTACAAACAAAATGCAATTAACTACAAACGAGCTTTTTTAATTTTATAATATGTTGATGTATCATATGATGTCAGCCGACGTGCGACTGACACTTTAAATATTTAATTAAAATATAATTATGGACTAACAAACGAAAATAAATGCACTACAATAATCTACAAACGAAATACAATCAATTTCACATTTTTTTTTAAATATGTCACTAATTTTTTTTTAAAAGTGTCAGTCGTCGGCTAACATCATACGAATGAGGCAGGAGCCATTGATTAGAACGGCGTCGATCCCTTTTCAATACGCATTAGTGCGCAGAGCGGGCAGACAACCGTTCCGAATTACTAAAGCGCTTCATGCGCATTGACAAAACGGAATGATTTCGAAACGCTACGCAACAGTAATGCAGTCTATGCGTTTCATGCGCAACTCGGAACGGACCCTGAGGTTACGAAGTATCTTTCTGCCCATGGTGGAAGGAAACAAGGTGTGCTCGTTAGAGGGATGCGCAGGACTGGAACAAGCGAGCGCCATGTTGGATATAATAGATATTCTTTATATACGTGACCAATATTATCAATGTCTCCCGCATGAAGAATAGAGATAAGAAGGCCAAACTATATGTATCGGACATGCGACGAAAACCGAGGCCCGGTAATGGTACCGGTAGATACCTATAGATGACATTGCAATCACAAGATACCCGATGGCTTGAGGAGAAGGAGAGCACGGGAGGAGAGATTGCAGGCTGGGGACGTGTATGCGCGTGTATACGCGTGTGAGTGTATCGTGAGTGTGTACCTCGTACGTGTGAGTCCCGTGAGACAAAAGCGCAACCTTGCGGAGCATTAGTAAACTACTACTTGGCTCGGCATTCAGTCGCACTTCTCGACAACTTCTCCATGCCAGTTCGGCCTTCTTATATCTATTCTTCATGGTCTCCCACTCATTGGTTCCGACGCACTCATTGGTTATTAGAGAAGGATGCGCAAGAGCACACCTGTTTTCCTTCCACCATGTTTCTGCCTGTGCCTCTATTATTTTGTTCTTTATATTTGTATTGTTTTATATTACTTTTATTATCTCCGACCAGTACAATATGGAATCAATCTGAAACAAACTCCTTTCTAGGCTTTTTCTTTCCTCGTGTCGAATAGAAGGTTTAGAAAGGCAAAAAACTGAGAACTGCCACTTTCTTTTCAAAATTTTGACAAATAATAATCGTTACTTTATTTTTCTTTTTCAAAAAAATCTGGGGTTGCCGCCCTCCTAGCTTTGAAAATATAACGGTTTTGAATTAATTTGAATTTTTTTACCTTGAAGATGACCTTGGAAAAATCTAAAAAAATTTGGGTATCTTTTGGTGTATGGCCCCTACATACCCAAATTTTTTCAGATATTTTGACCTCGGCGTTCCCGAGATAGAAGGCAAAATAACCTAAAAAATACAGTTTTTCGCATTTTTGAAGACGGCGCACATATGGAAACTTAAAAAAACCGGTTGGTATATTTAGAACAAATTAGAATACGTATTTAAAAAAAATAAAATTCGATGTATGATTTTTTATTTTAATGTTATAACGATTTAAAATTTTTCGGAATTTTTTTTATCTTGAAGATGACCTTGAGAAAATCTGAAAAAATTTAGGTATATTTTGGTGTATGTCTCCTATATACTCAAATTTTTACAGATTTTTTAAACAGGTTTCCGAGAAAAAAATTAATATACAAGAAAAGGGGTTTTAGCTACTCCAGGAAGGAGAGGGAGGAGGGGCAGGCGGGCAGGGTGATAGAAGTTATTCTTTTTAGTTTACAAATAAGTTCCAATAGGTTTTTTTTCGAAAAGCGGAGTAAGGGCATTTCGACTATTATAATGTGAAATACCCTTTGTTAAATGCACCTACGCGACTCTTTCTGAATCCACATAAATGTACAACAACCATTTACATAAAGTCTCCTTTGTTTTAATATACATGTATACACATTTTACACTAACGCCTAGCTTATAATTATTTCTTTTATATACCAGATAAACACTCTTTTATGTCAAATAAATATAATAAATACTTATGTTAAAGACATCTCCATTCATTCCTTAAGTTAAGTCCTCCCCCTCAGCTATCCCCCTCTCGAAATCGCACGAGGTCCGATCCTGAGTTAAAGGGATTAAATTCTCTGACTCGATAGAGGACCGACGATCGCACCGCTCACGGAAGGGGTCCTAGCATCTCTACGGACGTTGACCCTTCCTGAGCCATTGAAAGTACGTTCGGCTCGCGCCACGCGCTTCAGAGCGTGTACCTGCGAGCGACATTTGTGGGTATCTGGTTGCGTCCTTCTTTACCCCCATCCCTCTGGTTAGCCTTTCCTTCGCTTCCCAGTTTTTCTTATCCTAATCCTGGGGTAGACGTAACACAATGAAACTCTGAATTGGACCGCTAACGGCACCGTATGTTCGATCTCGATCGGTGCATCGATGCAAGATTCGATCGATTGATCAGAATACTTGTGGCAATCGATGCAAAGTTTACGCAGTTCTCCAATATCGCGTGCACTGTAACGGATTCTAAGGAAGTGCCGAATGTAATACACGCTAGCGATGCCTTCAATACAAATCAGCTCATCGATTGTAAGCTCACAGCTTTAGTTTTTAGTACGTAAAAAAAATTATGTAAAAGAAGAGTTAAATAAACGGTTTTTTACGACTGAATGAACGATGTAATTTCTTTGCGTGCATTTCCATCCCTACCCAAATTTTATCCTCACTTCGATGCGTCATCGGGTCAATCGTCAACATCATTTCTTCCTTTGTTTTGCGCACTGCGTAGATAGGTTGTTTAGTCTACGTGATAAGCGCTCCGTTTCCTAGAAAAATCACCCCTCTCCCGCGTAATCCGATACCCCTCCCCTTTTGCAAGAAAAAATCCCGCTTATTGTCCCGCGACACCCGCCTTCGCGAGACGCTGTTTACACAAAAACATGCTCCTACACGTTCGCTATATCAGCCTCTAACCCTGAAACTGAAATTTACTCGCCGCGTTAGTTTTATCATTATGCACCGCCTAGCGGCGTCGTTGCGAGCGGATCCCGCGGCGCGAACGCGGACTCCCACGCTCACTCCGCGGCGTGACTGCGGATCCCCACGCGAACCGCGCAGGACGACCGCGGACCCCCACGCGGACCCCGCGGCGCGAACGCGGACACCCACGCGGACCCCGCGGCGCGAACGCGGACCCCCACGCAAAATACACGTGAATCATCCCGGTGATGTCATCGTGAGTCATACACGTAGTATGTCAAGGTCACCCCCTTCCTCCGCGTAACCCGATACCCCCTTGCCCCGCTCCCCCCCCCCCCGCGTAATCCGATACCCTCCTCCCTCACCCCCCCTCGTTGCCCCATGGATTAGAATCGGTGTAGTATACCTACTAAAAAGATAAACTCATCTGAACTAGTGCAGCCAGTTTAGCAATATAAAACAGACTTAATGCGAACATTATTTTATGGATGAAAAATAAATGTTCAAAGATTAACGTACTGCCGTATCACAACTTGAAAGTTTGCTTTCAGGTTGTTTTCCGTTACTGAAGTATCACTATAGGTCAATCAATATATACAAAATTTTTTCGAATAAGAACATTTGTTGGGGTAGTAATGAATTTTTGATAATTCATAAAGATGGTGCCTCTAGTCAAGAATCCGAGGAGATCTATTAAAAAGAGGGTCGGAATAAGCCGCTATTTTGTTTTTTAGGCTAAAAATGGTTTTTACGGAATATCTCGTTTCAGCTTGATTTTTCGTTAAACATGGTTATTATCAATCTCGTAAAGAAAAAAATTCTCTACAACTTTTGTTTAAAACTTTTTTACGTGCGGTAAATAACTTCTGAGTTACAGCGTAAAGAGTGCAATTTTAGGAATAAGATCGTTGGAAATATGCATTTCTATGGAAAATGTCATTATTTTGAGCTTTTATAAATTGAATATATAACAATTACACAGGCAAACAAAAAAAGTTGGTTGTTCGCTAGACTACACCACCATACCCATATGTTTTCGGGATCGCTGAATCCGAATCCGTTGTCTGTTTTACCCCATCACGTCAGGTTTCGTCCCTTTTTTTTTAGATGGTGGAAATCTTCCAAAGACTACCCGCCTTTCGGGTCCGAGGCGGGCTTGTGCCGGATTCCACACGCGCATATCGCGTCGGGGGATACTCCAGAGAGGCTAACTCCTCTCTGAGCTTGCCCCCAGTGCGACGTCGACGTATGGCCTACCAGCTAAAACCCCCATCAGTCCCTCCTAGGAGCTATACGGGGGGGGGGGGGGGAGCCGGAAAACGCACTGATCACATCCATGCTCCCCCCCACACTGGCCCTATGCGGACACCCTCCTGGGGGGGGGGGGTATACCCCCCCGTCCTCAGGGATGAAAGACTAATATGTGGCGGACTGAAGGGGACTAACCTCAGTCCGCCACTCCCCCTTTGGGGGAGCTGACCCATCAGGGAGCGCCGTAAGGCAACCAGTCAGGGTCAGCTATGACGCGTGGCGGACCCGCACCACGCGCCATCCCCAGGCGGTAGAGGAGAGGACACCACCGCGATCCACCGGCGGCCAGACCGTCGGGGAGCGCCGGGACAACCGGTCGGGCTTGCCACCCGGGAACTGCGCCGTCGGGGAGCGCCCTGGCAACCAGACAGGCACAGCCACCGGGGAGCGGAGCATTCTCTCCCCACCGCGCCTTCCGAAGAGGGCAGGGGGCCCGAGCCCGCGACCTAAGTCCCGGGCCCCGGCCTCCCATGGGGGGCCGAAGGGAGCACTCGTGACGGGGACCCCGTAGGGACCCCGCCCAAGCAACCCTCCGACCCCCCACCCTTTCCCTTGCGGACTACGTCCGTAGTTGAGGGGGAGGGGGAGTCTCCGAGTTCGAAGACCCCCCTCACCCCGGAGTCGCGGCCCCCTGCCATCGCGAGGCAGGGAGGGGCGCTTGTTGCGGAGACCCCTTGGGGAATCCGCCCGAGCCCCCCCCCCCCGTCCCGCACCCTCCACCGCTCGGCATTAAAGGGGATGACAGGGGGGCGAACTTCCGTCCGCCCCCGTGTCGCTTCCCTCCTCCTTCTAACGGCGCCCTCCCTTCCGAACCTGCGAAGGGAGGGTGTTCGGATTTCCCGGGGGGGGAGGTGTCGTCCCCGTCGGAGGACGACGTCCCCCCGTTCCACCCGGCCGCATACTCCTTCGTTCCCCGTTGTTAGCGGGGAACCCATCGACTCGCCCCCGTCGCCCGTCTCCCGACCCCCGCCGCCGCCCACGGAGGGACAGGGCTCAGGGGGATTCCCGAGGGAGATCCCCCCACCATACTCCCCACGGAGGGACAGAACCCAGGGGAATTCCCCAAAGAGATCCCTCCACCATACTCCCTCCGCGAACACAAGCGGGAAGCCGGGCCGAGCCCCGAGGGCCACCTCAATCATCTTCACTCCCCGACTGGGGAGGCGGGGCGACTTCTCCCCGCCTCACCCTTTCGTCCGCCTCCTTCTGCGACATGACGTCGTCGCAGAAGGAGACGAACGCCTCCCAGTTGCTTCTGCCCGTCTCTCCCGCCCTGGCCGCCGTCGCGATGACGGCCGGGAGGGAGAGATCTTCACCTATAACCGCCCGGAGGGCACGGCGCTTGTCTGCCCACGCTGGGCAATGTTCCAGCGTGTGCTGCGCCGTGTCCGCCCTCTCCGGGCAATGCCAGCAGCGCGTGGTACGCTCTTTCCCGATGTGGTGCAGGTAGTGGCCAAAGCACCCGTGGTCCGTTACCTCCTGTCCCGCGTGGAAGGCCAGGTAACGCTTTCTGTTGCCTTCCACCCACTCCGCGAGTTTCGGCTGGATGGCGTCCAGCCCTCCTGCCCCACTGCTGGCGGGGATCGGCGAGCCAATCTCCCCACCAACGCAGAAAGGCCTCCTGTGTCTGGAGCTTCAGCGCCGCCCTGACCCTCGGTGGGACAACTCCCAACCTCCTCCGCACCTTGCTGGCCGCCTCGTACCTTTCGGCGTATGACTTGGCCAGGAGGTGCACCGGAGGAATGCTTGCCAGGGCGGTCACCCCCGCGTGGGAGACGGTCCGATAGGCTCTGGCGGCCCTTATCGCGATTATACGCTGTACGGCCGCCATTCGCCTATTGAGGTGGGGGTTCTCCCCCACCTTCCTCCACCATATCGGTGCTGCGTAGAGCAGCACCGAGTGGACCGTCGCCACGTAGAGGCGACGCACGCGCCCGCTGGCCCCGCCGATGTTCGGCAAGAGTGAAAGGCTATTTGCCACCGTCCTAGCTCGCGGGACCACGCGGGACACGTTTTCGCCAAAGCTCCTATCGCCATCCATCCACAAGCCGAGATATTTCATATGCGGAGTGGTCGGGACTCGAATTCCTCCGACTCGGAGGCTGAGCTTCCCAGGCGGTGGACCCCACTCTCTCTTGTTGTAAAATAACGTTGCCTGGGTTTTTTGTGGGGCCACCTTTAAGCCCAGCCTCTCGATAGAGCGCACCACGCTTGCCGCTGCTACATTGGCCAGCCTATATAGCTTCCGCCACCCCTCCCCGCTGACCCCCAGGTATACATCGTCCGGAGAGCCAGCATCCTGTGGGGAGGGGCGTCCTGAGGACCAGATTGTAGCCTATGATCCACAGCAGGGGTCCTAAAACGGACTCCTGCGGGACACCGCATTCGACTAGTCTGACCCTCAGGACACCGTCCCGGTCCGTGTATGTGAGACCCCTGTCCCGAAAGTAGTCGCGGACGACCGCTATGAGGTAATCGGAGACTCCGTAGGCCTTCAAGGCCTCCCCGACTACCGGCCAGGGGAGGGAGTTGAACGCATTCATCACGTCAAAGGATATTCCCATAACTATCCTTCTCTCTTCTATCTCGGCCTCCGTCCGGGAGAGAACGTGCTTTATGGCACCGATCGTCGACCTCCCGGGACGGAAGCCGAACTGGTCGTCCGACAACCCCTCCTTGCCCTTTCGGGACAGGTGCTGGACGAGGCGTTCGGCTATTATTCGCTCGAATATTTTGCCTGCCTCGTCCAGCAGACACACGGGCCGGTAGGCGGACGGCGAGCCCGCAGGCTTGCCCGCCTTCGGCAGGAGCACCAGGCTGGCCTCCTTCCACTTGTTGGGGAACCGGCCGGCCTTCAGACACGCCGTGTACACTCGGCGCATCCTGCCGGCCAGTTCCCCGGCGGCCAAGGTCCACGCTCGACCTGGAATACCATCCGGGCCAGGAGCCTTGTCTCTCCTGACCCATTTGAGCGCCCTCGACAGCTCCTCCACGCTGACCCCCCACTCCTCCTCCCATTCGAGCTCGACGATCGGGGGGAAGAGCACTTCTCCCCCGTCCGCTCTAGGGAAGAGTCCGTCGACCACCTTTTCGACGATGGCATGGCCACGTCGCAAGCCTGCGACATCACCTTGACCAGCCCCTCTGCTTCCGCATCCATCTCTTCCACCCCGATCTCGCCTCCCTCCCTGCCCCAAGTCAGGGGTAGGACCGCTGCGGCAAAGCGGTCCTTATCTAATTTGCGGAGGGCCCATCTTCGTCTTCGCCTGTTCGAGGCGCGACGACGGGCGAGCAACTGCTGAGGGGTGGCGTGGACCGTCATCTCAATGTAGAGATGATCCGACAGAGTCTCTTGGTTCACGACCACCCTCCAGTCGTGTATTCCGCGGGCGACAGGGGGAGTGGCCCACGTAAGGTCCACGATGGACGACCCCTGCCGCCTCACGCACGTGCTCTCTCGGCCTGAGTTTACCAAACTCAGGCCGAGACCCGCCGCCCACGCCTCCGTGGCGTGGCCCCTCCCATCGGTCCGCGGGGAACCCCACAACGCGGACTTCGCGTTGAAGTCCCCCGTTACCATGACTCGGCCAGACGAGCGCGCGCGGACGCAGTCCTCTACGTCCGCTAGGAATTGCTCGTATCTGGCCAGAGTCCAGCTAGGAGGGGCATATATCGCCACGACGAAGATGGCCCCCCAATCCACCGCCACATAACCTTCCCCGGCTCTCCTAGGGATGCACGGGGGGACGTGGGTAAGGTTGTGACCGGACGGAGGATTGAATCAACCACACTCGCCCGATATGATCATTTACCATCACGGTCGCCACTCGATTTTATTCCCTGCCAATCGAGAAAGACATGCAAATGATATGACACAGACTAACCCTTTCGCTGACTTTCCGCTAATTCCCCTCCTTATCTCTGCCTTCAGGTTCCCTCTCTGCGTTCTCGCTACGGACGTCCTTGGGATGGATCACCGTGGGACTCATGTCGCGCCTCTGGACGGACCGTCGTCGGGGATTACCGCCGTGCACCGCTGGATTCGCCCCTGCTGGACCTCGTCGCTGGACCGCTGCCGCTTCTGGATCGCTGGATCGCCGTGTGTGCGGGAGATACGCGTTCACGCGGGACACCGACAGGTAAGTACTCGCGAAGGAATCAGGTAAGTATTTGTCGCGTTTCCAGGTAATAATGTCCGCGTAATGAAAACTCTATTGTTTTACAATAGGTAGAATAACTATTTATTTCTCTGTTTTAGGTTTACAGGAATGATAGCCCGCACTCGGATCTCTCGCGCCCGCACGTACGGCTAATAGTGGATTGTCCACTCGCTTCGTTTTACAATCTCCCGAAATCTCTCTACTTGACACGTTTCGCGTAATGAGGACAGTGACGCGTTTGTTACAAACGTGCTGGCGCATTCACGCATCGCCCGCGGGATCGACTCACTCCTCAGTCTCGACTCAGTCGATGGCCGGTTGCCCGAAATTAGAATTATTCTAAGTCCTACGCGGCTGATGTTATGCGCGCGTTCGCGGAGACCGACTCCCCGATACGGAGCTCCGTGCCAAAACCGTCCGATCGCTACCGGTTTGTGAGGACGACTCCTCGATCGCGGTCGCTCGCTACTTCGCCCGACCGCGGCTGCTGCCACCCCACTCCCGTTGGGTGGTCACGCTAATGCGCAGCCATTCGCCACATCTGGCGCGTGATGTTCTCGTGCCCGCCCCTGGCACAGCCCAGGACGAACAATCGCTCGCGTTTGTTTACATGCCCTTGCCGAATACATTGATGGATCAATACATCTCGACGTACATATCGCTTTGTCCGTTTCGACGTTGAAATTTCTACGGCGTTACATTATTTCACATGTATTATCGTTGTTTTCGGTCAAAGCGTTATGCTCACATGATTGTCGTTCAGCCTACATGTTTCAGGTTACGCGCTACGCCCACTGGGTCTTTCCCGGTCGTGGCGCACTTCCGGTACGCGATCTCCGTAACGGTTGTACGGATCGCGTTCCCACTCGGTGGGGTTACTACCACGGCTCGCTGTTTGTCGCTCGCAAAGTCCCCGACCTCGCTGACCTTGGGACTCCAATCTTGCGTACCGCTCGTCTCACATTGATGCCGCTCGCCTGGGTTACTCTCCCGTGCTCGCCCGACGCACCGCCGAAGCGATTTCGCGATCGCCCCGGTGGTTCGCGTTTTCGCGACCCTGAGCTCGGACATCGCTGAAACTTGGCCCGGTGACCTTGCTGTGGCCCCTCAGCGTGCCCACGAAATGATTTTACGCTCGCTCGCTCGGTTCGCTCTTCCGCGTTCGGATCCCGACGTAACTCGGCATGGTGGTTCGCGCTCGCGTCCCTGACACGCTCCTAAAGGGATTTCGCGGTCGGACCCTTTGTTCGTTTTTGCGGTCCCTTGTCCCGCCGTCGACGCGGACCTGTCCGTCGTGCTTCTCGGGTCGCCCCTGACACGCCCATGTCGAGACTTCCCGGAGATTCACCCTGGATCGCGATCTCGCGACCCGGTGCCCGGATCTCATCGCGGACCCCACGAACGTGTTCCCAGGGTTGCCCCTGACACGTCGCTGTCGTTTGTTCCCGAAGATGTGCCCTGGTTCAGGAACTTCGGACCTGGTGCGTCGCCATCATCGCCGACCTTACTGACGCCTTCCCAGGGTTGCCCCTCACACGTTGGCGTCGTCCGTTCCCGAAGATGTGTCTCCGTTCGGGAACTACGGACCTGGTGCGTCGCCGTCATCGCGGACCTACCCACGATGTTCCTACGTGTCCCCACGACACGTCGGTATGGTCGGTTCTCGTCGTCGGTTGCGCGCTAGCGATCTTCGCACCCGGTGATCCCGCGCGGTCGCGGATCACTCGCACGTCTTCGTCACGTTACCCGGAACTCGCCGCTACTCGCGGTTTTCGCGCCCGGCGCGTTCCCTCGTTGTTCGCGATACGCATGCGTCCTCCTCGTGATCATGCTATGCCAGCTGTCTCACGCTCGCCGGCTTACATATCTCGCGTCGCATCAAAGCAAAGTAAATTAAAGGTAACGAAATGAAGTCGGAAAATCAAAAGAAACGAAATCTAATTCGAACGAATCATACTGTTCTTTATTCTGTAACGCGCGCCTTGCGGTGGCTGTAGCCAAATAAAAGGTTGAATAATTTCTCGCGATCGCGCTTACTCGCTCTCATCGCGCATCGACAGTCATCTTCCCGATTGCGAATGTCTATATATATATATATATATATATATATATATATATATATATATATATATATATATGTATATATATGTTACGCCCAAACACCGAAATCGCTCATTGAGCGAAAAAAACATCCATAACGCGTTGTGGACGGTGCTGATCATCCAAATACCGAAATGAGATATTTTTCCGGTGTGTGGACGTTTTTATTATCCACAACGCGATATGTGCATTTGAGAAACGTCCACAACGCGTTCTGCATAACTTGATATGCTCACAAAGCGAATTTACTTGAGAATTTATAGGAATAATATAAAATTAGAAAACACAGAGATGAATGACTCAAATAAAACGTATTTATTACTAATAAATCTAATATGTTATTCCGCAGAATTGATCTAACATCTACATCTATTGATCTAACATCTATTGATCATGCGGAATAATCAAGCGTCTTAATTCAAGCAGTTAGGTATCATGCTGGGAGTTTGTTTCGTTTTATTATGCGGGGGAAGGGGCTCCGCCGCAGACGGAGACCTTCCCCCGCCTATTTATGTACTGTTTATACACATGTACTATACACATGTACTATACACAGATACTATACACATGTACTATACACATGTACTATACACATGTACTATACACATGTACTATACACATGTACTATACACATGTACTATACACATGTACTATACACATGTACTATACACATGTACTATACACATGTACTATACACATGTACTATACACATGTACTATACACATGTACTATACACATGTACTATACACATGTACTATACACATGTACTATACACATGTACTATACACATGTACTATACACATGTACTATACACATGTACTATACACATGTGTATAAACAGTACACAAATAGGCGGGGGAGCCCCTTCCCCCGCATAATAAAACTAAACAAACTCCCAGCGTGATACCTAACTTAAATCAAGACGCTTGATTATTCCGCACGATTGACCAGTCATCATATTTGTTGGCGAATTGCGGTTGCCGGGCGTAACTCCGGCTTCGCCAATTGGCGTAAGAGGAGGCCGAG
>JASTWL010001660.1:0-27857 GCA_035220575.1 Temnothorax rugatulus | reverse complement strand
CATTGCAAACAAGTTTATAAGATTTTCGAATCACAATAAAGGTATTATTGGAAAAATGAAGATTATAATAATATTAAACAGATCGTATTATACAAATAAATATTTAAATAATTAGTAAGGAAATATTTTAATACAAATAAATATTGTAAGTAGTTAGTTATTAAAATTGTTAGTTTAAACTTAATTAGTGTTGCTAAACCGATGTGTTAATCTCTTGCATGTCGTGTGTGTGTGTGTGTGTCTCTCTCTCTCTCCTGCGTGTGTGTGTGTGTATAAAAAAATTAGATTTAAGCATAGAATGTAAGTAGCATAGAATTTCGGCGATTTTTATTATGTTGTTTAGATTATAAGAAATTAGGGAAATTAACATATTCGGTTTAGCAACGCCAATTCAGTTTAGTAGCAGTCAAGTGTTTTAAAAGATATTTATTTGTATTTAATATTTCTTTATATTTTAGTATATTTATTTGTATTTTTACAATGTCTGATTAATACTATTATCTATTTCATTATTTTCAGTCATATTGCGGAGCAAACAACATATAAAATAGACCATCGTTTTGATAATTGTACAAAAGACGATGGGGGTGGTGGTGGGATTTTTATTTTATTATAATAAAATAGACCATCAAATTTTAAAAACTAAACGCCAATACGGTCCGCGCTTGATGTAAGTAGCCTAATAATTGATATCTCTATGTAGAACATATGCATTCTGCATATGTATTTTTCAAAATTAAGCTGTCTTCAAGTCTGGCAAACCAAGCTGTCGCACAGCTACGATAATTTGGAAAAATACATATGCGGAATAGATATGTTCTAAATAGAGATATCAATTAGTTAGGCTACTTACATCAAGCGCGGACCGTATTGGCGTTTAGTTCTTAAGACGATGGGGATGTGGTGGTTAGATTTTCATTTTATTATAATAAAATAGACCATCGTTTTCATATTGTTAAGTTGTAATTACAAAAGACGATGGGGGTGGTGGTGGGATTTTTATTATAATAAAATAGACCATCGTTTTCATATTTTTAAATTATATAAAATAGACCATCAAATTTTAATTTTAAAAACTAAACGCCAATACGGTCCGCGCTTCATGTAAGCAGCCTAATTGATATCTCTATGTAGAACATATGCATTCTGCATATGTATTTTTCAAAATTAAGCTGTTTTAAGTCTGGCAAACCAAGTTGCCGCACAGCTACGATAATTTGGAAAAATACATAGGCGGAATGTATATTAATTTATATAGAAATATCAATTAGTTAGGCTGCTTACATTAAGCGCGGATCGTATTGGCGTTTAGTTCTTGAGACGATGGGGGTGGTGGTGGGATTTTCAATTTATTATAATAAAATAGACCATCGTTTTCCTATTGTTAAGTTGTAATTACAAAAGACGATGGGGGTGGTGGTGAGATTTTTATTATAATAAAATAGACCATCGTTTTCATATTTTTAAATTATAATTACAAAAGACGATGGGGGTGGTGGTGGGATTTTTATTTTAATACAAATGAATACTACTAGTCATTTTTACGTGCATGCGTGTGCGCGTGTGTGTGTGTGTGTGTCTCTTTCTCTCTTTTGTGCGTGTATGTATGTGTATATAAAATCAAGTATATTGTTTGATTACGCTGAGTTGTATTTGTATTATTTGATTACGCTGAGTTGTATTTGTATTCTATGTCGCAAAATATATATGTTATAAACATATACTGTTTAATGCTTATATGATCCCTAATACTACAAAAAGAAATGATATCACAACAAAATTACCTTTTTAAAAAAAGGTAAAAAAAAAGGCGTTAAGTATGTGGCGCGCAGCATGTTAGCTCGAAGAAAGTGGTTATATCAAAAAATCGAAGTATCTGTGTATCTCAAAAAATTGAAGTATCTGTGTATATCTCAAAAAATCGAAGTATCTGTGTATACCTAAAAAAAACTGATGAGGTATTTTTATACTTCTAAAAAACCGATGTGGTATGTTTGTATTTTCACAAAAATAAATGATATCTATAAATTGCGTTAATTATAATCTCAAAAAATCTAAGTATCTGTGTATTTTACAAAAATAAATGATATCTATAAATTGCGTTAATTATAATCTCAAAAAATCGAAGTATCTGTGTATACCTAAAAAAAACTGATGAGATATTTTTATACTTCTAAAAAACCGATGTGGTATGTTTGTATTTTCACAAAAATAAATGATATCTATAAATTGCGTTAATTATAAAATGAATATATATTCTTCGGAAAATAACTGTTGTATTATTTTTAAAAATATCTTTGTATTTAAGTGTCTTCTTACACAAGTCATAATAGCTTCATTTTTCCTTACAGCCATTATAATATAACCAAATTCCGTTACCTAACTCAACCCAAGTGTGATATGTATCTTTTTAAATAAATGTTTTCTTGATTGATCTTTAAATAAATCTTTAAATTGCGTTAATCAGAAAGAGAAGATACAATTACAAAATTTTTAATCCAACACAGGAATACAAGGTATTTAAATGCAAAGATGTTAATCGCAAAGATTAAAAACTGTTAAAGAAGTAACAATAAAAAATGCAAATATTTTATTGAAATAAAAAAAAATTTCGTACAAATACTTAACGCTGCTTTTTTACTCCATAACCACTTTCTTCGAGCTAACATGCTGCGCGTGTACTTGGCGCCTTTTTTTACCTTTTTTTAAAGAAGGTAATTTTGTTGTGACGAGTAAAAAAGCAGCGTTAAGTATTTGGACGAAATTTTTTTTTATTTCAATAAAATATTTGCATTTTTTATTGTTACTTCTTTAACAGTTTTTAATCTTTGCGATTAACATCTTTGCATTTAAATACCTTGTATTCCTGTGTTGGATTAAAAATTTTGTAATTGTATCTTCTCTTTCTGATTAACGCAATTTAAAAATTTATTTAAAGATCAATCAAGAAAACATTTATTTAAAAAGATACATATCACACTTGGGTTGAGTTAGGTAACGGAATTTGGTTATATTATAATGGCTATAAGGAAAAATGAAGCTATTATGACTTGTGTAAGAAGACACTTAAATACAAAGATATTTTTTAAAAATAATACAACAGTTATTTTCCAAAGAATATATATTCATTTTATAATTAACGCAATTTATAGATATCATTTATTTTTGTGAAAATACAAACATACCACATCGGTTTTTTAGAAGTATAAAAATATCTCATCAGTTTTTTTTAGGTATACACAGATACTTCGATTTTTTGAGATTATAATTAACGCAATTTATAGATATCATTTATTTTTGTAAAATACACAGATACTTAGATTTTTTGAGATTATAATTAACGCAATTTATAGATATCATTTATTTTTGTGAAAATACATTTAGTGTATACTTCAAGTATACATGGTGCATCAGCGCGCCCGTATCAAGCATTTCTTTGGAAAACTAAGCGTTTTTGAGAAAAGTATTTCAGATAAAAGTTGTATGGTTTCAAAGGGGACATAAGATGGTGTCATTGGTTTGACCTTGGATAGTCATTTGAAGATCACGTGAATGTCGATTTCAATATTTTATATAGAACCCCCTATTTTTACATATCTTGTAGCTTATCTCGAGAGCTTTCCAAAACACTTATAACTTAGCGCTTCCCTCGACCCGCGAAGGCAGGGGGCCGGGTTCCGGAGTGGGGCTCTCGGGCCTCACCTCGGGGCCGTGGCACCCGTCTGCCCCTAAGGGGGTGCGAGGGGGGAGGATATGTCCTCCTCTCTCGCCCGGGGGGCGGGCGAGCGATCGGGGACCATCGCTCGTCCGCTGCGAAAGCAACTCCGGAAGGGGGGGTGGCGGATGAGGGTAGTGACACTCATCCGTCACAGATTAGAGGTTCTCGCTAAGGCGAGGGCGTGGGGGAGCCTACGGACGTGATCAGAAATGTTTCCCGAGGCTCCCCCAACATAGCGCAGTGTTAGGGTCACTCGTGGGTGTTTTAGCCGGTGGGCTATGCGCGCCTCTCCTGGAGGCAGGCACAGGGGTTTACCCCTGTTGCGTCCTCCGTAAGCGGGAGGTGCACGTAGAATCCGGCACTCCCTCGTCCCGCCCCGGGGGCGAGGGGTCTTCCCCCCGAAAGGGGGGCTGTTGGCTAAACCGCGGGGCGAAGGTGGCGCTCCCCGAGCGGAGTCCGTGACTGGTTGCCCGCGCGCGCTCCCCGATTGGGCCCCAGGGCCCATGACTGGTTGCGCGCGGGCGCTCCCCTATCGGGCTCCGTGACTGGTTGCCGCTGGAGCTTCGCGGGGGCTCCAACAGTTGAAGATTTCACCCACGTAAAAAAAAAAGAAGAATTAGATCACCAATTATTAGACTGAAGTTTCTCACTAGACATAGTGTTGCGCTCGCCGCGTCGCTCGTTCTCACACACACGCTTACACTCCCGACGCTCGCGGAAATAAGGAAACACTGCAGTTATTAAGAAGAACAAACTCTATGTTTATTAAAGGCTCGCGTTACAGAGGAGTGTGGACCACGTCCGCACAGTCCAGCAACTCCAGACAAAATCCACAGCTGTTCCAAGAAATCGATAAATCAATAATCAACAAGCTCGTTGCTAAGGACATTTCGAAAAGACGGCTCGTCGCACGCTTCAGCTCGGACTCGAAGCATACCAGGCGGCACGCACGCAACACTGTCCCCCTTCTTTAGATTGTCGTCCCGACAATCAGGGAGGCAGCTTGCTGCAACTAGGGAAGCCGCTGACTGGACGGTTTCCTGCTCTCCTCGTGCTGCTGCACCGAGTTACCGAGCTCCGTCCATCCCAGCCTCCACAACAGGTCCTCTTCAAGCTTCTTCTCCTTTAGAGCTGGCCAGGCTCCAGGACGAAGACTCCGCTTGAACCCTGCCTTCTGCCGCCGGTGCTTCTCTTCCCTCCTGAGTCTTGCGCGCTTGGGTCTTCTTTCTTCGGGATCAGAGGGGGAAATCTTCCGTGGACTCATCGCTCTAAGAGCTCTCTGTCCCCTGCCTCGGCATTCGCCCTAAGTCTCACGGGAAAACCACGGTCATAAACCGTGAGAGAGGCAGTCCAGAAAGGTTCCCCAGGAGAAAACTGTAATTCCTCCGTCGCCATGCCTTATCCGTTTGATGTTAATTCCTGCAACAAAACATTTAAAAACGCAGCAAAATCGAACAAAAACTAATTAGCAATTTCCTAAAAATAATTAAAGTACGGGCTCAGACTCATGTCGGATCGAATTTACACCACCCCTAATACGAAATCGGAAAATTATTCCCTTTCCTGAAAAGGAACCGCCAATCTCGTATTTAAAACCGACATCCGAGCCCGTATCTATTCTAAAAATACAAGATTTATTGTCTAAAAATCCATTAACACAACAACGTCTGCGCGGGTCCGCGCCCACGCCTCCAAGACGGCGCACAAGATTTGCTCTGCCGCGCGCGTAAACCGGAGCCCGGGCTTCGCCTGTCGAGCCAGCCCCGATCAACCCGACAGAAGCTAGTTTTCCTGTTTCTGCGCGGGACACTCCGAACGGAAGTGCCCAGTTGCCCCACATCCCCAACACTCCTTTGTTTTCCGGCGTTCATTTCCCTTCTGACCTTTTATAGGTTTCTTTGTTTCCGGAACTTCTTTCTGGCCGGAACGAGGATCTCCCGGCGTAACGTCTCTTTTTCCCGAAAAACAATTCTGGTTTATAAATTTGAGCGTCTTCGAACGCTCGATCGCTATTCTAAGTGACGTTACTCCCTCAACTTGAAGGGTGCGTTTTACAAAGCCGTCGGACAACGCGGCGACGAATTGAGAGCTCGCAATCTTATCGCGAACTTCATGCGAGCATTCGGGGTACGCTTCGATAATCTCTCTAAGTCCGCGCCCAACGCTGCGAAATCCTCGCCCGGGCGCTGTTTCCGGTTAGTGAATTGAAGATAATAGTTTTGTGCGAGTTCACTTTCTCCGAAACGTAATTCCAATTTCGCCTTTAACTCTGCGTAGGAGAGAGATTCGATCCCGTCGGCGTACGCATCAAGTAATGAACGCGCCTTTTTCCGTAAACACGACGCCAAGACAACCGCTTTTTCCGCCTCACTCCATCCATTCGCAACGGCAATTAGCGAAAATTGTGAAAGAAACTCGCGTAACGGCGCCGTCTCGTCGTACGTATCGGGCTTTAGTTTAATGCCGCGAGGAATTCTATCTCCGGACGCGTCTACACCCGCGCCCGTCACTCGCGCCGCGCCGCTCGCGACCGCGGCTCTCTCTCCCGTGTACGCGTCACGCGTTTCCGCACCGCTCGCGTCTCGCGCCCTCGAGTCCCCGGACGTTCTATTAATTGAGGGACTTAGCTGCGGGTTATCGCTGGAGTTCGTCCCACGGAGACGACGTAGCTCCTCCTCTTGGCGGCGGAACCTCTCCGCGTATTCGCGCTCCCTTCGTGCGTGTTCCTCGCGCATCTCGCGGATCTCCCGTATCACTGCCTGCAGTGTCACCACTTCCGCCGTCATCTCCGCAGCGTCCGACTGTGGAGTCGCTCTGAGCCGTTTCCTTATGGGAGCGGTCGAGGCTATCTCGTCTTAAAAGCGCAGCTCGTTTCTTCTATTCCGGATGAGCCCCCAAAATGTTGCGCTCGCCGCGTCGCTCGTTCTCACACACACGCTTACACTCCCGACGCTCGCGGAAATAAGGGAACACTGCAGTTATTAAGAAGAACAAACTCTATGTTTATTAAAGGCTCGCGTTACAGAGGAGCGTGGACCACGTCCGCACGGTCCAGCAACTCCAGACAAAATCCACAGCTGTTCCAAGAAATCGATAAATCAATAATCAACAAGCTCGTTGCTAAGGACATTTCAAAAAGACTGCTCGTCGCACGCTTCAGCTCGGACTCGAAGCATACCGGGCGGCACGCACGCAACAATAGCATTTCTGATCCCGAAAAGATAATACAGCCATTTGCTAAATGTTCTTTACTTACTAAAGATGGTTTATTTTGTTATAGTAGTTATTATAAGAAAAATATTTAATTCGAGAGTTTAATGTTGTTAATGAAAAATATTTTTGTTGTATAAAATAATGTATAATTAAAGCCATGTCATAGCGATAAACACCTTCAAATAAATCGTGCATAATATCGCAACTTATATTTACATAAACATGGAAATGATCAAGGTCATTCCATATACATTCCTCTTTTATTCCAAACTTATTATTTTTCATATGATCTGTATAATCTGTTACTTGTCTGATAGAGCCTACTTGTAAATTAATTTGTTTCTTAATACTTTCTTTGTTTTCAATACAGAATCGGCAACAGTAATTTGCTGAAAATCTTCCAGGGTAACCAAAAATGGAATGAATTCCTAGATTATCTCCAATAATAAGTATTACTACAAAAAAACACTTTTAATGTTGTGCCATTTAATTTAATAGATAATCCGTTAGTTTCTAAATCTTTTAGTTCTGTAATTAAATTGTTAAAAACTGATCTATTTCCAAATTCTGTACGATCTTGACTGTGAAACAACATTGCAAGAAAAATATTTTCTATTCGACTGGCATATTTTGGAGGCACAGAAGCAATTGTAAAATATATTGCACCTAATTTATATATGCCTGCGTGACTTCCAAGTGGATTGCATGTCTCAAAGTCATCAAAATACAATATTAAAGGCATTACTATTTTATTTAAGTATTTTGAAACAATTTCTTTCCATATTTCATCTTGAAGGATAGTAGTTAAGGGATCATTTGGTAAAATGTTATTCTGATATTGCAGTATTTCATAAAATACATTGGGAATTTCTAAGAAACTTTTTAATGTATTCTTTATAGGAATATGAACAGCCGTGCGATTTTTTAATATCACAGAAACTTCATTATTTTTTCTACATTCATCGGTACTAATTCCAATAATATGTTCAACTGGTTGAATAAAGTTTTCATGGGTTGAAAAATATTTGAATCGTTTGTAGTCTGTTCCAAACTGATTGAAAGACGTTAATAACATTTCTATCATCGTTTTTATTTTTGATTTAATAGCGTAAGTATCTATATCTTTTAATGCGTGGTCAATACAATTTATTATAATACTAATAGAACCTGAAGAAAAAAATTTTATTAAATTTTGTATTATTTCTTGAACTATTGATCTATTTAATAACATATTGGAATGAATACTGTTAATAAGCTCTACAACAGATTTATTTAAGATATTAGTAAATTCTTCAAATTTAGATTGTATGTCAAAAGTCTCTTCCTGTATATTTTCAGTTTCATCAGTAGAAACAGTATCATGATTAGAAGTAGAAATAGAAGGTGTTAATCTTTCAGTGTCTCTATTTCTTTGAGACAAGTTACTATGTTTCTGAGAAATCACGTTACTATGTTTCTTAGAACTCTGCACTAAGTTACTACGTTTCTGAGGACTTACTAATTGTAAGTTATGTTTAGTTTTAATATGTTGTTTATAGACATAGCTTTTGTGAAAGGATCTTTTACAATCTGTTACCAGACAAACGTAATTGTCTTCAACATTATGCATATAATCTAAGTGAAAAACAAATTTATGTAATGCATGAAATTTTTTTCCACAAAAATAACAGTCCATTTTTACATTCAATACTTAAACTATTCTTCACATACTTTTAAAATATCTTGTATGTAAGGAATTGATTTATCAAATTCAGTTTGAATTTTATAAACTGACCTTTGTATAAGCAAATACAAATGTTCTGCTTGTACAGGGTAACACATATTAGAGGTGTGAAATAGTTTAAATATTGTATCAAACGCTTTCATTACACTTTCAAATTGATACTTAATAGTACAATCTATAATAATCTAAATTGTTCTTATCTCGTATAGAGACGGCCCTTCGGTAAGTATGTACGGTTGAACTGCGTAGGATTGTTTTCTGTTAAGGGATTTTTGTTTTTGCATCTCCACTACACGTCCTATATCATTTGGTGACTAAAAAATAAAAATAGATTAATTAATTAAGTTGAGTATGACATATATTTATAATGATAGGCCATCAACATCTTTTTTTTAAGAAATTAACTTCTTTCTATATAGTCACAAATATGTTAACTTTCTTTAAAATAAATACAAAAATATATTTGATTGATCTATTATTATTAAGTTTGTTGTAGACCGCGAAATATATAGAAATTTAACTCTGTAACAGTAGAAGAGAGTGCGAAATAAGAATATTGTATAAGTGCAAAATAGTTTTTAAATTATTTAAAAGTGTGTATGTATTAAGTATTTTAAATTAGCAGAATACGACACTTTACAGTAAATTTTATACAGCCGTTCAATTATATTTTAACCAACAATAAGTTGACCAAATAGGATTATGATAGTCATTTCAATCAAATAAAAGTTAATGTGTACACTTGTTCGCAATGTAACAGGTATTATTTGTGTAACGGGGTAACAAAAAAAGTTATATAATAAAAAAAATTTGTACAAGAATGAACTAATGTAGGTACACGAACTTTTTAATAGTCAGTGATTAAATTGTTGAAACTGATAAATTGTTTAATCGTAAACGTTATGGCATGAGAATTGTTAAAAACATATAAAATAATAATATAGATATATGTAATAAAACTTTACCTTACAGTGTACAATAATTGCCTCGATACTTTCTATTGTTGAAAACTTCCACTGTTTACGACCAGAATCTGTTTCAATTAAAATTCTACCCTTAGGTGGAACTATATATATAATTATATATATTAGCCAGTAAATGAATTTTATTAATAAAACGACCATCTAAAAGTAAAAAATATATAAAATATTTTTTAATCTATTTTATTAACAATAGATACTAGATTAAAGTATTAATTAAAAAACGGCTCAAAAAGATAAGAACTATATGTTTTGTATTATTTTTTATATACATACCTTCAGAAATAGTTCCACTCTGTCTGTTATGTATTAAATTTTGTATATTTGTTTCTGTTTGTTTCCTTTTGTTTGTATTTAAAATTTTGTCTATAAAAGAATTCCAACCTTCGTATAGTTTTAAATTTTTATCAGGAAACAGTAGATCAAAATCAATATTAATCTGTAAAAAATATAATTATTAATATAAACTGTGTAATTATTTATATAAACTGTGTGAGACACTGACTGAAAATTCCTTACCAAACATTCTGCCTTATCTTTATGTTTTAAAGGAGCCCACTCCTTAAGAAACGCATGAAAATTAGTAGTTTTTGAATTTTTTCTTACTTCAAAAGTTCTTCTCCATTTTTCAATGACTTCATCCCAAGGTTCTATATTATATTTTAACCATGAGACATCTGATTTTATATCTGAAAATATTTATATTTTATTTATTTGAAAAATATCTTTATCATTGTTTATAATAAATGTTATATCTATAAATATTTTTTTTTATTTCTTGAATTTTCAGTTTACCTTCATCCAATATTATTTTTTCTACTTCATCTGAACTTTCGCTTTGACATTTTCTTTTTCGTACAAATTGTTTATCGTCACTTTTATATAACATGTTTCTGCATTTGTCAACCAACTTTCCTCTGACCATCACAGATCTTCCTGTTGGCGACAGGTTTTTAAGTACAGCTGGTATATAATAAGTACTACCACACTCGTTAGGAAAAAGGCTTAAGATTTTTTAAGTAATTTACTGAAATTGTGAATGTGTCAAGCGGCTGAAAAACATAATAGATTTAAAATATATATATAATTATATATATAAGTAATTCTTTTACATTGTGACGTCCTGGGTGATGCGAACTGGTCGATCCGACAAAACGTCCTTTGCCGATGGGTCCTTTCTTTGCTGGTTAAGGGAGTGAAATCCCAGGTTAATTAGCTGTCCTTTCAACGATGTGGGCTGTGGCTCTTTGATGGTGTTACGTCCCGGCTGATCGCGGCCGTTAAGCGGAACTCGGATCTTACGCGGGGGACTGTGTCGCTTTTCGGGTTACTGAACCAAGGGGTTCTACCCGGGGATACCCGCGACAGGGTAATTCGCGATCCGAACTTTATCACCAAGTAGTCTGTCCGATTCTGACTCTGACGGGGAGATCTGTATTATGTGGTTCTTCGCGTTCGCGCAGGAGAAATCGCTCGAATACCTCTTCTACTTCTGTGCAAGAATAGCACTCGAATGTCGGGCGATAGTCAGCTAGGGTTTTGTTGCAATCGCTACACGTCGGAAACTCCGTTCGCGGACCATACTGTACGAAGTGCCTGAGGATCCCTTCAAATTCTTGTCGGACGGGTTGATAGTTATCGAGTAGGCAATCCTCGCAGATAATTACGTCGGTGGTTTTGTTCCGGAAAAACAGACAGTAGACGCAGACACCGTTCATCAACCAGGCCTTGAGCGGGGAAGGAGGGGGAAGCACTCCCAAAGAACGTTGGTTGACCGGGAGTCTAGGACACATACGACTGTGGCCCCCTTCTAGTTTGGGAAATAGCGATGATAGTGGGCTCTCGTTCGAGGTGCTGCTGTCCCCCTTCGTATTCTACTGATCGGGTTACGTCGCGGAATATCTCGGAACACGTGGGACACGCGGCGGGTTCTTGAGTTTCCCCGATTATGACGTCACAAGAATCACACTCCTCTAGTCTGTACCGGAACCCGATATGTAAATAGTGTCGGATCACAAGGTCGTAACGGCTGCGTTCTTGTGTGGATAAGTCAGAGTAACACGATTCGCAAAGATAATGTTTACTATTCCGATTCTGGTGGCACACGGTAAAGACACAGATCGCGCGGGACAGCCAATTTCTACGCGCGATTCGAGAGAGTGATGACGGAATACGACGCGACGCGTTGAGTCGTGAGGGCCTTTCGCTCATAGCGTCCGCTTATATAATTGGGGGGGACTTACCTTATGTGCAGCTAATCAAACTCCAGGGGATGATCCGCGGTGCCCCAATGCGCGGGAGTTGCGGCGTCGTAGTGTTGATGGAGGATCTCTGCGCGTTGTTGAGTGTACTTCGTGCGACGGGGGTCGTCCTCTCTGATGGATTCGATCCACTCCCAGGATGGAATGGGCGGATGTGCAGGCAGCGTTAGTGGAATTAGTCGGTAGCCACGGTTGTTTGAGAAGGCCCGATAATTTGCCCGCGACTCTTTCCTGCTCAGGGGTACGTAGGCACTCGTGGTCACTTCGCGCACCGAGTCTAAATTTTCACTACTTTGTTTTTCGTCCGCCTTGCGCGCGGGGTTCAAGAAATATTTATCGTATTCGGGGTCGTTCGCGTAGTCGAGGTCGACTCCCAGCACTGGGTTGTAGGGAGATTTGTAGAGGAGACGATTCAGTCTACGGGTACGGTGTTTAATTCCACCTTTTCGTTTTCCTGGCATTAGTTGTTGCCGGAAGTGATCGCGTAGTGTTAACAAAATAGTTCCGAGTAGTCTTGTCGTTATGCAAGAGATCGTGCCCGCGCGTGCAGCACTGCCTCTCTCACAGATGCCCACAGACGAAACGTGCCTGCGCGTGCAGCACTGCCCCGCGTGCGGATGGTTATAGGGAAAAGACCGGTGACTGGGTATATTTGTTATAGCGTTAATAAAGTTTACCGAAGGCGAAAGTCTACGTGGGAGGAGTTGGGGAGTTAGTGGAAGGACGTGTAAAATATACGAGATCGTGTAAAATTAATTGTATATTACGGAGTATTTAATGGTTACAAATTGATAAAACTATAGACTAACGCGTGATTACAGTGTAAGAATATACTAAAGCGCGATTACAATCGTAGCATCTGTAACACTATAGGATACAACGACCACGTGGTCCTATGAGGTGATGCAAGGTGATGCAACAGCACGTGGGGACGCCGTAATGGCGGAGACACGTGGTGACGCTATGACGAAGCGAAAGCACGCGCTGAAACCGTGGTGATGCAATAGCACGCGCTGACGCCGCGATAGGTTAAGCCGGATACTAGCAATGTTGTTTAACGTTTATTCAACCGGATGGTGAAAATGTTACGAGATTATTTAATCGGACGTTAGTGGTGAGTCGGTATTACAAGATTGTTTGATTTAAGCAAAATAGTATTACAGAATTGTTCACTAAACGCTACAATGTAGATTAATATAACAGAGCTATTCGTAAACTAATGTTACAAGTACGTGGCAATGCTTCTAGAACTCGTAGTGGAAATAGGAGGATGTGGAGTTAGAAGGTTTTAGAGTTGGAGTTAGAAGATGTAGAGACGCACGTGGCGGTAGGAAGATTCTGGATTTAGAGGTGTAGGGCTTACCCTGAGCTGGAGGTAGTGTCGCTTCCAAGTCCGAGGATCAACTGAGGGAGTCCCTTGGGATGTCCGCTCTTTTATATCTTTTGTTTTTGGTGGCGGGGGTGGTCGAGTGGAAGGGTTGCGTCGGTGGAAGGGTTGCGTTGGTGGAAGGGTTGCGTCATTGGGCTTGTTCTAGGTTTCTCTCCTTATATGGTCATGCGAAATCTAAAGGGGCCTGTATTGTCTGAGAGTGGGAGTAGGTTTCTTTTGGGACGGGGATGGCGAGTTCTATTATCGGCAGATTGGATCCTTACGAAGTAATATTAAAATAAGCCTCTTGGGCGTCGCTATGACTTATATCTATTTACATACCAACTGGAATTATTATCTAATAGTCATCGGCAGATTCGGTAGGTCGAGTGTCGGTAAGCCTGTCTGTTGGTAAGTCTTGATGATAAGTGGTGAATGGTAAGTTTGTCTGTCGATGAATTTTGCTGGTGGTAAGTGGTAAGCTTTCTGTCGGTAAATCTTATGGTAAGTTTTACAAATGGTAAGACGAATGGTAACTTACTCGAATGGTAACGTAATAGTAACTAACTCTAGCGAATGGTAACTTACTCGAATGGTAACGCAATGGTAACTAACTCTAGCGAATGGTAACTTCTGTCGATAGGTTATTGGTGTTTTGTTGTCGGTAAGTCTTGTTGATGGTAAGGGTTTGGATAAGGTGACTTGACTGTCGATAAATCTTGCTGATGATAAGTGGTAAGTCCGTCTATAGTCGTTCTCGTGGCTAAGAGTTCTTAATTTCCCTAAGGATTTCGTATTTGGTTATCTGATTTAGAACTCTCCCAATCTAACTACTGGGGAGATGCCAGTTTGGGGACGCGGTTCGGTCGGGTACTTAGCTTATTTTGGTACTTGTTCCTAATGTTTTAAAGTTTTTTAATTTTATCGAAAACGGGTGTGGGGCGGACGTAACAATGGTGTCACGTAGATATTAAACGGTTTGTATAACTCTTTCCTCCAGAATATAGATTTATTATAAAGATTTTGATACAAGTGTCTTATTGGAAGGGGTGGAACAGTGAGATATGTGTTCTTTCTTAATCGGTTCCACACTCTCCGCTGAGAGGTGAAAATTCTACGCTTTTTACATTTCTGGAAATAGTAGTGGGGGTAACCTATAATGAGTCATAGGGCGGTGTCTAACGACTGTGAGTCTACTTGTTCCTTATATGGTAATGCGGCTCACTAGCCAGTTCTATTATACGTGGAATTACAATGAGTCATAGGGCGGTGTCTAACGGTATGAATCTACTTCTCCTTGGGTGGCTCGTTAGCCAGCTTCATTCTATGTACGACTAGATTTTACTCGCATGAGTCATACAGTGACTCCTCTGACTCTTATTTCTATTCTTTATTCTAATAACGATTTTATAATGAGAGTGATACTCTTTTTATTAGGCAATTTTATCGTTAAACCACGTATACGAGAAATCTTTAATGATTCAATTCTGAAATATGGAAATATGAATGTTATTATTATTACATTTACCTTAGACATACTTTACATAAAGTAAAATAGTTCAATTATACAATTGAAATCGTTAATAGTATATCTAAAGCATGAAAAGTATTGCTCTCCTTGTCTTACAGACATTATAGCATATACGTCTCTCTCTCTCTCTCTCCTATAGGCTTATGCGCTATCCGCATCTCGCTCAGATTCGTGTTTCTACATAACACGCAGTATAATTTGTCTTTCTCAGGTTCATGAGTGACGCTTCGGCGCTTAACGCTCAGTTCTAATATTAGTTTTAGTATATGTAAATAGTAAATATTAATAATGATAATAATAAGTATGCTGTTAATGATTCTAATATTATATTAATAATATTTCATGCAGGTAGGATTGAATAGGTCTTTCATTAGTATAGTCGATCAGGGAAATTAAAATATTTGTAAAATATTATAAATTAAAATATTTGTAAAATATTATTTTTGTTATTTTTATATTTTGTAAACGGTTGGGAATTTGATAAAGAAGTATATAAAGGATTTTGTAAGGTTTTTATTGGACTATAATATGGTGTTATAAATTTTTATTGTTAATATGTTTATTTGTTAATAACAAATTATTCGTTAAATAATTTGACACCTTTTAACTCATATATTAATATTATTAAGCTCTCTTTAATTAAGTGGTTGTAATTCTATAATAAAATTACTTTCTTTATATGACACTTCATTTTATTGTTATAAATATTTTGTAAATAAACAATTGCAGAAATGAAAGTTATTATTACTTTTTGTAGGTAAACAGATGAAGAATACATGTGTGCAAGCGGAGTTCGTATTTACCAGAACGAGTTTTCCATCTCATTCCATAAAATTGTTAATTATATGGAATAGCGCGGACGGAGGTATATATTTTCGTAATTAATTAGGTGTAGCGGTTCGTTGAAAATTATGTTTCTTATATGGCCTTGAAGAGGAAGGTTCAAGCTTCATTTACATACAAACGGGGTATTTTTTAACTACCGTGGTTCGAAAGATATTAAGGATTTAAGTTCGATTCGATCGAAATTTTGATAGTTGTGGAGTATAATATCAATTATACCCCGTTTGTATGTAAATGAAGCTTGAACCTTCCTCTTCAAGGCCATATAAGAAACATAATTTTCAACGAACCGCTACACCTAATTAATTACGAAAATATATACCTCCGTCCGCGCTATTCCATATAATTGGCGATTTTATGGAGTAATATAAAAACCTCGTTCAGGTAAATGCAAATTCTGTTTGCACACACGTATTCTGCATCTGTTCACCTGCAAAAATTTATAATAACTCTTATTTTTGCAATTGTTCATTTACTAAATATTTATAACAATAAAATAAAGGGTCATATAAAGAAAATATTTTTATTGTAGAATCAAAGCCACATAATTAAAGAGAGCCTAATAGTATTAACGTATGAATTAAAGGAAATCAAATTGTTTAATGAATAAATTGTTACTAACAAATAAACATATTAACAATAAAATTTTATAACCCTATGTTATAGTCCAACGAAAGTCTTACAAAGCCCTTTCTATACCTCCTTATCAAATTTCCAACCGTTTATAAAATACAAAAATGACAAGGATATTATTTTACAAATATTTTAATTTCCCTGATTGGCTATACTAATGAAAACCCTATTCAATCCTACCTGCATGAAATATTATTAATATAATATTAGAATCATTATTACTGCCCCTAACAACATGCTTATTATTATTATTTACTATTTATAATTTACATATACTAAAATTAATGTTAGAATCGATCGTCAAGCGCCGAAGCGTCACTTATGAACCTGAGAAGGATAGATTGTACTACGCGATATGTAGAAACACGAATCTGAGCGAGATGCGGATAGCGCATAAGCCTATAGGAGAGAGAGAGAGAGACGTATATGCCATAATGTCTGTAAGACAAAGAGAGCAATACTTTTCATGCTTTAGACATATTATTAATGATTTTAATTGTATAATTGAACTATTTTACTTTATGTAAAGTATGCCTAAGGTGAATATAATAATAATTACATTCATATTTCCATATTTCAGAATTGAATTATTAAAGATTTCTCGTATGGTGTTTTATACATGGTTTAACGATAAAATTGTCTAGACGATAAAATTGCCTAATAAAAAGAGTATCGCTCTCATTATAAAGTCATTATTAGAATAAAGAATAGAAATAAAAGTTAGATGAATCACTATATGACTCATGCGAGTGTAATCTAGTCCGAGCATAGAATGTAACCATATATGGGCATGTCGAGGCGAGCGAACCGCATGACCATATAAGGAGAGAAAGTTAGAACGTAGCTTGATGACTCATTATAGTGCGAGTCTAGTTCTAGTCTGGCTAGCGAGCCCCATTACCATATAAGGCGAAGAATTCAGAGACACCGCCCTATGACTCATTACGATTTACCCCCACTACTATTTCCAGAAATGTATAAAAGCGTAGAATTTTCACCTCTCAGCGGAGAGTGTGGAACCGATCAAGAAAGAACACATATCTCACTGTTCCACCCCTTCCAATAGAACACTTGTATCGACACTCTGAAATAAAGCTATACTCAAGAGCAAAGAGTTAAAGCCATCATTGAATATTCACCTAATATCCTGATCAACTCCGAGGAGCCACACCCCACGAGAATACAGCTAATTATCCTGGGATTTTACTCCCTTAACCAGCGAAGAAAGGACCCATCAACGAAGGACGTTCCGCCGGATCGAGCAACCGTATCACCCGGACGTCACATCGGGCTGGACTGGTTTGGAAAACTGGGGATCTCGGTAAGCGGAACACATTGGGTGCAAGAGGAGGCTCTGCCACCGGCGTTGGAGCGATACAAAGAAGTTTTTCGCCAAGAATTGGGACGCTATAGAGAGCGCCCATCAAGATCGTATTAGACGAGGGAGCAAGACCAATTTTCAGGCGACATCGTGCGGTTCCACTGGCTCTGCAAGCGAAAGTTGAAGCAGAATTAACACGAATGGTAAATGAAGACGTATTAGAACAGGTAAATCAATCCGATTGGGCAACACCTATCGTTCCGGTGCTGAAGCGGAACGGAGACATCCGTATCTGCGGCGACTAAAAGGGCACGGTGAATACCGTTATCAAAACAGATGTCTATCCTCTACCGACTATAACAGAAGGTCTGGCGGTATTGGCTGGAGGAAAAGTCTTCACCAAACTTGATTTAGACCGGGCATATACGCAAGTACGTGTGGACGAGGAGTCGTCGAAGGTTCTAACACTGAACACCACCAAGGGCTTGTTTCGGGTCAAAAGGCTTCCGTTCGGAATTTCGTCAGCTCCTGCATGTTTCCAAAGACTTATGGAAACCATCCTCGGAGGACTGGAGGGAATCATCGTTTATTTAGACGACATTCTAATCACGGGTCGGTCGGTAGACGAACACTGGCAAAGAGTACGAGAAGTTTTGAAGCGCTTCGAAGAGGTAGGGTTGCGCATTAATAGAAATAAGTGCGCATTTGCAAGACACTCTGTCGAATTCCTGGGGTTCAGAATTGACGCCGAGGGAGTGCACCCTACGGACGAGAAGGTTCCGGCAATAAAAGAAGCGGCACCGCCGAGAAATAGAACAGAACTAGAGTTGTTTTTGGGCTTGATGAATTTTTATGAACGATTTATGCCGAATAAAGCGTCGGTCGCAGGACCTCTCTACGAACTACTGTCGAAGAAGGCGGCCTGGGTGTGGGGTTCAAGACAAGAACAAGCTTTCCAGCAGTCTAAGGAGTTGCTAACGACGGACAGGGTGCTGACACATTACGATCAAACATTGCCTCTATTGTTAGCGTGCGATGCGTCACCTTACGGCGTGGGAGCAGTGCTATCTCACAAGCTACCAGATGGATCGGAGGCACCGATTGCGTTTGGCTCAAGAACTCTGCAGACCAGCGAGAAAAACTACTCGCAAATTGATAAGGAGGCTCTGGCTATAATGTTTGGACTCAAAAAATTCCACAGATTCATTTGGGGACGTCCTGTAACCATCCTGACAGACCACAAGGAAAAGCCATGCCAGAAACATTATCGCCACGGATGCTCAGATGGAATTTGATTTTGGGCAGCTACAACTTCGTGTTAAACTACAGGCCAGGGAAAAAACATGCGAACGCGGATGCGTGCAGCTGATTGCCATTGCCAGGCGAGGAGAGAAGTTTCCCAGAACCGGCAGACGTGCTTCTCCTAGAAGAAGCGCCAACAGGATCACCATTAACCGCTGAAAACATCGAACAGGCGACGTCAAACGATCAGGTGCTGGCAAGAGTCCGAAGAGCAGTCCTTCACGGAACTATCGAAGAACTTCCAAATGAACCGGACTATACACCGTGGAAACATTGTAACGGAACTCTATCGGTGTTGCGAGGCTGTCTGGTGTGGGGTAGCCGCGTGATCGTTCCAAAAGTTTTGCGAACTGCCGTTCTAGGGCTTCTCCATAAAGTACACCAAGGTATAAATCGAACAAAGGCTATCGCTCGCAGCTATGTCTGGTGGCCGGCGTTGGATAAAGACATCGAAGAAATGATCGGTAGTTACCGCTACACAGTTGTGTAGCGTGTGTACAGACGAGGAAAGAACCCCGAAAAGCGGAGCCGGTGAGCTGGGCACCGCCTGGGAAACCCTGGTCACGCATTCACGTCGACTTTGCGGGGCCCACGATGGGACATACTTTTTTAGTCATGGTCGACGCTCATGCGGAATGGCCGGAGGTCAAAGAAACTGGAGGTTCAATGTCAGCCGACACCGTGATAAAAGGTTTCAGAGAAGCGTTCGCAACTCACGGTATTCCAGACGTAGTCGTATCGGACAACGGTACCGGTTTTGTGGTAGCCGAGGTAAAAGAGTATCTTCAGAGGCACGGAATAAAATTCATCCAAACAGCACCGTACCATCTCGCATCAAATGGACTAGCGGAAAGAATGGTTCAAACACTGAAACATCAACTGAAGAAAATACCTGCTCGAGAGTGGCAAGTAGAATTGGCAAACATCTTGTTGGCACTAAGATCGACACCGTGTACTACAACGGGGAAATCACCGGCGGAGCTGCTAATGGGGAGACGACTGCGTACACTTTTGGACAAATTCCACCCCGAAACGAGCCAAAACTGCGAAGGGAAAGGTGAAGAAAAGCCTTTGCTGCAGAACAGAAAACTCTCAGTATCCGATGACGTATTATATCGAAACTTTGGCAGAGGACCTAAATGGGAGTCTGGGAAGATTGAAGAAATCAATGGCTCACGAAATTTTACAATCAAAACACCAGACGGTGACCAAAAGGAACGTCACTTAGATCAGATCATCCGGAAACCGGTTGCAACCACCACCGTCGAGTCGATACCGGAGTCTACAGTACGATCGCCGAGTCATTTGAACACTCGGGCCAGAAACACACCACCAGTCTCCGAGTTGGCGAATTCGAGTAATGAAGAACTACTTGAAGAAGATCACCAGGTGTGGTCTCCACGGCAAGCTCATGCAGAAGACTTGGGAACGGCAGTTGAAGATGGAAATCTGTCAGAAATAACAGAAAAGCAGCTGGAAAATGATTACGAAAAGCAAACACAAGAACCTCGCCGTTCGGGCCGTATCCGTAGGCCCGTGAATCGTCTCAACTTGTAAGGGGAAGGAGTGTTGTGGACTCGCCCTACGGGCCGGTTCGGGGAGGTGTCGCGCGAGGCGCGGCGAGTTAGGTGGCTAACGAAAGCAAAACGTAACAGACTTGCTATTTTGGATCTTGATTATTATTTCTATTTTATTCTATTGTATTTTGTGTGTGATCAATAAAAACTTTCTTAAAGGTTATAACATACCTAAAAAAAACCGATGTCGTATGTTTGTACCTCAAAAAACATATGAGGTATCTTTGTACCTAAAAAAAGAACCGATTAGATATCTTTGTACCTAAAAAAAAACCAATGTGGTGTGTTTGTATCTCAAAAAATCGAAGTATCTCTGTACCTAAAAAAAAACCGATGAGGTATTTTTATACTTCTAAAAAATCGATGTGGTATTTTCACAAAAATAAATGATATCTATAAATTACGTCAAGTAAAAAATGAATATATATTCCTCGAAAAATAACTGTTGTATTATTTTTAAGAAATATTTTTGTATTTAAGTGTCTTCCTACACAAGTCATAATAGCTTCATTTTTCCTAACAGACATTATAATATAACCAAATTCCGTTACCTAACTCAACCCAAGTGATATGTATCTTTTTAAATAAATGTTTTCTTGATTGATCTTTAAATAAATCTTTAAATTGCGTTAATCAGAAAAAGAACATACAAAATTACAAAATTTTTAATCCAACACAGGAATACAAGGTATTTAAATGCAAAGATGTTAATCGCAAAGATTAAAAACTGTTAAAGAAGTAACAATAAAAAATGCAAATATTTTATTGAAATAAAAAAAAATTTTTTGTACAAAAACTTGACGCTGCTTTTTTAATCCAGTCACAACAAATTACCTTTTTTAAAAAAAGGTGCCAAGCACATGCGCAGCATGTTGTGGAAGTGGTTATGGAGTAAAAAAGCAGCGTCAAATTTTTGTACAAAAATTTTTTTTTATTTCAATAAAATATATATTCATTTTTTACTTGACGTAATTTATAGATATCATTTATTTTTGTGAAAATACCACATCGATTTTTTAGAAGTATAAAAATACCTCATCGGTTTTTTTAAGGTACAGAGATACTTCGTATGTTTTTTGAGGTACAAACATACGACATTGGTTTTTTTTAGGTACAAAGATACCTCATCGGTTTTTTTTAGGTACAAACATACCACATCAGTTTTTTTTAGGTACAAAGATACCTCATCGGTTTTTTTGAGATAACCACTTTCTTTAAACGCGTGTGACTTGACGCCTTTTTTTACCTTTTTTTTTTTAAAGGTAATTTTGTTGTGATATCATTTCTTTTTGTAGTATTAGGGATCATATAAGCATTAAACAGTAGGGGAGACCGAGGCTAGAAGTCACACGGGTAAGTTGTCACATAGCTTATATCTCACTTAATAGATTGAGTGGAATATTCTTCTCTATAGTGTAGGTTGCTCCTATCGTGTTAGTCGGATGTACGAAATAGCTCGTTTCAAAAACATCGCATGTGATATTTATGAGCATTTTTTAAAAATTGGAGGTTGTGAGTAAATTTTTCTTACCTCTATTTTTATCATTCTGTTGGTTTTTAGAATTACTAGTCGCAATTTCTTTTTAGTCATAAGAAACGTTATAGTTTTAGGTAATTTTTCCTGTATTTAGTTAACCGTTATTGCAACATAGTTTATAAATATAATATTCTTTGTTCAAAATGACCGTTCGGGGTAAGGTGTCTCAAATGAGATGGGATTAGTTGTCACGTATTTTGTCTGCTGTTATACATGGCGCTGTAGGTTACGTGAAGTTACGCATGCGTGTGAAATGATCGCCGATCGTGCCAACGTGCTTTGCCAACGCCCTTATTCGTATACAATAAGCGATTACGCGATAAAGTAGTGTTTTTAGACAGATTTTTTTGTTTTTTCCATGGCTCGAAATCGCGAAAGAAAAACAGCCAGAGGTACAACTCCACCCGATATTATGCTTAAAGCTGTCAGAGCTGTGAAAATACATAACCTGTCAATCCGACAAGCTGCTTTAGAGTTCGATATCAACTATCGTACATTAGCTCGTTATTGCAAGAAGATTCCAGAGGAAGACTATGTGTGTGAAAATATTGCTATTCCAACGATTTCTATGGGTTATTCTAAAGCTAGACAGATTTTTACTAAGTCTCAAGAACAAGAATTGGTAAGTTACATTTTACGTGCTTCGGATATTTATTTTGGTCTCTCTCCCAAGGAAATCAGAACTTTATTATGCGATTATTAAGTTAAACTTATAAAAAATGGTCACTAACTCTAATAAAACATTAAGACAGGAACTATTTGTCGTTTCCTCTATATAAAAGATATATGACAACCAACCCAGAGTCGTGTGACAACCAACCCTGGGTATGGGGTAAGTCGTCACATTTTCACGATCTTGTTTAAAATTAAATAACTTTTTTGTGTATAAATATATATAGTCTAATATTTTTTTTTGAATACCTAAAGGATGTAGCTACATTATAAAGTACTATACAATATTATAAAATATTGCTAACATTTTTTTTTAAATCAGTATTTGAAAAGTGTGACAACCCGCCCCGGTCTCCCTTACATGTTTATAACATATATATTTTGCGACATAGAATACAAATACAACTCAGCGTAATCAAACAATACAAATACAACTCAGCGTAATCAAACAATATACTTGATTTTATATTATATACACATACATACACGCACAAAAGAGAGAAAGAGACACACACGCACGCATGCACGTAAAAATGACTTCAGTAGTATTTATTTGTATTAAAATAAAAATCCCACCACCACCCTTATCGTCTTTTGTAATTATAATTTAAAAATATGAAAACGCGATGGTCTATTTTATTATAATAAAAATCCCACCACCACCCCCATCATCTCAAGAACTAAACGCCAATACGATCCGCGCTTAATGTAAGTAGCCTAACTAATTGATATTTCTATATAAATTAATATGCATTCCGCATATGTATTTTTCCAAATTATCGTAGCTGTGCGGCAACTTGGTTTGCCAGACTTAAAACACAGCTTAATTTTGAAAAATACATATGCAGAATGCATATGTTCTACATAGAGATATCAATTAGGCTGCTTACATGAAGCGCGGACCGTATTGGCGTTTAGTTTTTAAAATTAAAATTTGATGGTCTATTCTATATAATTTAAAAATATGAAAACGATGGTATATTTTATTTTAATAAAAATCCCACCACCACCCCCATCGTCTTTTGTAATTACAACTTAACAATATGAAAACGATGGTCTATTTTATTATAATAAAATGAAAATCTAACCACCATCCCCATCGTCTTAAGAACTAAACGCCAATACGGTCCGCGCTTGATATAAGTAGCCTAACTAATTGATATCTCTATTTAGAACATATCTATTCCGCATATGTATTTTTCCAAATTATCGTAGCTGTGCGGCAGCTTGGTTTGTCAGACTTGAAACAACTTAATTTTGAAAAATACATATGCAGAATGCATATGTTCTACATAGAGATATCAATTATTAGGCTACTTACATCAAGCGCGGACCGTATTGGCGTTTAGTTTTTAAAATTTGATGGTCTATTTTATTAAAATAAAATAAAAATCCCACCACCATCCCCATCGTCTTTTGTACAATTATCAAAACGATGGTCTATTTTATATGTTGTTTGCTCCGCAATATGACTGAAAATAATGAAAGAGATAATAGTATTAATCAGACATTGTAAAAATACAAATAAATATACTTAAATATAAAGAAATATTAAATACAAATAAATATCTTTCAAATACTTGACTGCTACTAAACTGAATTGGCGTTGCTAAACCAAATATGTTAATTTCCCTAATTTCTTATAATCTAAACAACATAATAAAAATCGCCGAAATTCTATGCTACTTACATTCTATACTTAAATCTAATTTTTTTATACACACACACGCACGAGAGAGAGAGAGAGAGAGAGAGAGAGAGAGAGACACACACACACACACACACGCACATGCAAGAGATTAACACATCGGTTTAGCAACACCAATTCAGTTTAAACTAACAATTTTAATAACTAACTACTTACAATATATTTATTTGTATTAAAATATTTTCTTACTAATTATTTAAATATTTATTTGTAATACGATCTGTTTAATATTATTATAAGCTTCATTTTTCCAATAATACCGTTATTGTGATTCAAAAATCTTATAAATTTGTTTGCAATGGATGAGGAGATATATTTTACAAGAAATAGCCCACCAACCCAGTCGTTATTTTATTTTGCTTATATACAGGGTGTACCGTAAAGACCGGATCAACGCTTAAGGGTAGGTTCTTGAGATCATTCTAAGACGAAAATCCTAATACTAAAATGTTGAGGCTATAATAGTTTTTGAGGGCGAGAGGGTCCTAGGGAAGGGGGGGGGATCATGGTATCGGCGAGCGCGTCGGGACATGTTCTTATAAACAAATGTCACCTCGCGTCGATGTTCGGTCGATAGTATTTATAAACTGTTACGTCCCGGCGGATCGCGGCCGCAGCGCGGAGCTCGGATCGTTCGCGGGGGACTAGATCGCTTTGTCGGGTCGTTGAACCAAGTGGTTCTACCCGGGGATACCCGCGATCAAGGTATTCGCGATGGGCGGCCTTCTACCAAACCGTTTTCGCTATATTGATCCTCACGCGTCTATTAGAGTTATGCGGTTCTTCACGATGATCCAACAGGTAACGTTCGAAAGCTTCCTCTATAGGGGAACACACGCGGCACTCGTACGTGGGCGATAGTCATCAATGATTTTGAAACACGCGGAACACTTATGTAAATCGTGTCTTGAACCGTATTGAATGAAATGCTTGAGCACCCCCTTAAATTCCTGCCGTGCCGATCGGTATTCTCCAAAACGGCAATCCTCGCAGATAACGGCACCGGTGGTCTTATTGCGGAAAAGGAACGAGTATACGCAAATTCCGGTCATGAGCCATGTTTTTAAGTGGGGTAGGAGCAGGAATTACGCCTATCGGTCGGCGGGTAACCGGGATGGTTAGGACACATTCGCGATTGCGTCGGTCAAGATGTACGCTTTCTAGTGGGCGTTGATTTGGGAAATAGAGACGATGGTTGGCTCAGGTTCGAGAAAGTGTCGCTCGCCGTTGTTCTCGATGGCGTTAGTAATATCGTGAATTATGTACCTACACGTGGAACAACCTAGCGGTCCCTGTAAGTCGCCGATTACTACGTCGCATGAATCGCACTCCTCGACTTGATATTGAAATCCTATGTGCAACTAGTGTCTGAAGATAAGGTCATATTCGGATCTTTGCTGAGTCGGTAAGTCGCGGAAACACTCTTCGCACAAGTAGCGCTGACTAACACGATGGCGGCGGCAAGTGGTAAAGACGCAAATGGCGCGACCTAACAGCTAGAGACACACGACGTTGTGTAACTGACATCCAGAGGGGCCAGTCATGCCCGTCGGAGGTCGGTAAAAGGGAACAAAATTACCATCGGCGGTCGGTAAAGAAAACAATATTTTACATCAACGGTCGGTAAAACACGTACCATCAGCGGTCGGTAAAGAAACAATATTTACCATCAACGGTCGGTAAAACACGTACATCAGCGGTCGGTAAAAGAACAAATATTACCATCGGCGGTCGGTAAAGAAACAGACGGTCGATAAAGAAACAACCGTACCATCAGTGGTCGGTAAAGAAAACAGCGGTCGATAAGAAACAACCCGTACCATCAGTGGTCGGTAAAGAAACAGCGGTCGATAAAGAAACAAACACTTACCTTGTGGGGTTAATCGATTCTAGGGGGGACTTGCAGTTCCCCAGTGCTCTGCGTCGCGGCTCCGTAGTGCTGGTGGCAAAATCTCAGCGCGTCTCTGTGCGTACCGGGCGCGGCGGGATCGTCCTTCCTGATGGAATTGATCCACCTCCAAGACGGAATAGACGGTGATTCGGTTTCTCTGATCGGAGTGAGGCGATAGCAGAAACGACGCACCATAAACGCTCGCGATTCTCTTGTTATGAAAATGGCGCGCACACGTTCGATGTTAACAATCCTCGGTTTCGGTTCCGCTTTGCACGCGGACTTCGCGGCGAAGTAATTCTCGTATTCTGTGTCCCCGGTGTAGTCGAGTTCAGTACCCAGAACAGGGGAGTAAGGAGTTCGAAAAGGAAGCGTTTTAATCTGCGACTGCGGTGTTTTAATCCGCCCTTCCGCGTCTTAGTCATTTATAGGATAGTGGGTATATACGTGGTTGATTCCCGTTGCTGTGGTGATTCGACGTGCCGCTCGTACAGCACTGTCTATCTCCAGATTTTAGCAACTGAAAGCGTGCCGCTCGTACAGCACTGCCTCGTGTGCAGACTTCAATAACCGAAAGCGTGCCGCTCGTACAGCACTGCCTCGTGTGCAGAAAGTGAACAAGGGGAAGACCAGTAACACAGACGCTTAGGCGTCGTTTCTTTACAAGGTGATATTCGCCAGGGATGTAGGATGAGAGCAAGGATATGAATAATGCAAAGACTAGAGGTATGTAGGTAAAACGATAGATATTACTAACGTCTTATACAATGGCAATGTTGGTTACAATTTACTAATATTAATAGCGAAGTACGGTTATAACGAAGTAATCTTAAATGAATGTGCTTATTGAATACGAAGGATTATTCTGGAACCAGAGGATGTAGGAGGATATAGGAGTCGTGTGGAAATAGAAGTTTCGAGTACTGAGGCTCACCCTGAGTCGTGGGTGATGACACGTCCAAAGAACTGAGACAACTGAGAGCGTCCCTTGGGAAGCTCGTCCTTTTATCCCTGTGTGTCAGGAGCGGGGGTGGTCGAAAGGAAGGGTTAAGGAAAATGAAGGTTTGCGTTGGTGTTGCGTCATCGGCTCTGTTTTCTGATTTCTCTTTCGGGTAGTTTTATGATGTATGACTCATAGGTTTAGGGAAAGTTTTCCGGGAGGCTCTGGAAGATCTGGAAGGGTCGAGAAGGTCCGGATGTTTACGAGTGTCCGAGGAAGGGTTCGCTACGGGTGGTCGGAAGGGTTGAGGATGTGTCTTCGAAAGTTCTCGAAGCGTCGAGATTATTTAAAAGCTTCGTAATGTTATACGTATGTCTACCGCTAGTAGGTTATATTTTCTTAGTAAACTTAAGGTGTGTCGCGAGCTTATACTTAGTGCTTATGTGCTACGTGGGATGTTGTTATTAGTGATATGGGGTTCGGCCGTTGGTAGGGTCAGTTGATGGTAAGTTCGGCGGTCGGTAAGTTGACCGACTGCGTTAAGTTCGACTGTAGGTAGATGAATTGTGTGGGTATGGTCGACAGTCGGTAAGTTCGACTGTCGGTAGGTGAAATGTTGTTGGTAAGTTTGACTGTCG